>JAHWXV010162015.1:0-10296 GCA_024586415.1 Phrixothrix hirtus
TATATATATATATATATATATATATATATATATATATATATATATATATTAAAAAAATTAACATATGCCTGTGTGACTATAATCCTAATCTAGGCTATCAAAGAAAAGTACGGCTCTTAATTTAACTTCATAATTCTTTTACCTGAAGCTTTTAGGGAACACCAACATAGATATACAATTGATTTATTTTCCAGCTTTCAATGACAACCACTTACAAGTCAGTAACTCTACATATAGCCACATTCTCGTTAGCATAAAGGTCGTTCCAACTATAAACCTTGTAAAAAAAAAAGTTTATGAACCATTTTTCATTCCATCTGCAAAACTATGCGAAAATCAATTACTAACGGTTAAAAATAATCAAGCCTAGAAGTCATTAATTCTTCATTCATTTACATAGGTTCCACTAAAATGTTTAAACTAAACAAATCTACGTAAACCATCAGTTTTTCCAATAAAACAATAACTGAAGTTAAATGAATAAATTACTTAAACACTAGAACCATTATAGATACGATATTAATTGAATTTGCAAATGGCTGTTTAGTGTTAATAAATCAAAAACGAATTATTAGTTAGTTTCAAATCATCCCATATTAATAAAAAACAAATTCAAATGGCTTACACAAGAAGATTATAAACTAAATCTTCATTTAAAGAACCCCATTCAAATCGACTGATCCCCGATTAATGTGCATAATATAGCTCGATATCAGACAAAATTAACTAAACAAATTTTACATTAAAATATAAAAGCTATATTTATATAATCGTTTAGCGGTTATTTCTTTAATTGTTACAATTATAATTACTGTTATTTTAATATTTTAATATTTCATATTTTATTATAGCAGCATAGCAATAATTAACAAAATATTTAAGACAAAGCATTTACCGCTAGTACAATATCTATAAGTATAGATCGAAAGATAATTTTAGTATTGTAAATAAAAATAGAAATCATTACTAATAAACAAATTAAATAATAATTATGAACCGCGAAATAATGAAATTATAAAATTATATGATATAAAAATAAATTACGTAAATGTATGAACTACTAAACGAATTAAGAATTTGAATAAATAATTGGTTATATTAATGATGCCTGCGGATAAAGAATCACTAAATAATTAACTAATTAAAATAAGCACAAAATAACATCAGAAACATGAAACTCGTGAATAAGATTTAGCACAGCTAATATCTATCGGGCTGATCTTACGCAACCTTTGTGACGTGTTTAAAGTAGACAGAATTCCCTCAGCTTGAATCACTGTATTAGATAAACAATTTTACAGTGCGATTGAAACTTTTTGTTACAAATTCCCTATGGTTTAAATGTTTTCGTGCAGATTATATATCTGTTAAAATGATGCATTACCGTGGCAGACCAAGAACGTCTACAGACAACAATTAACGGTCACCGCTTTGAAAAGAGACAAAAATATGACTTGACAGAAATAGCTAGGGAAAGTAATATACCAGAGTCATCGTACATGGAGTTTTAAGGGAATATTTCCCGTTGACTTGTGGTTTCTCTAGATATTTTCAAGGGAAAAGACACGTCGAAAAAAAGTTGTAATTGTGATGCTCACGTTTTCACAGAGAACCTAATATATTTTCGAGGACGCTTTTGCTGACGATCAAACACGGGTTGGTGACAAAATCTAAATTGAAATTACAACCATTATATTGAAGTACCCGCCTTCGGGATGTCTCTCGAAATTTTTCCTGCAACAGTCAGGTGTTAAGCAAATGATGATTGTTTCATAAGATTACAAAGGTGTGACTGCCATTGTTGATGCAATGGTTACCGGTGTTTATTATGCTAGTTTTTCACAAGCGAAATTGCTATTGAAACCCGTAGAACTGATTGCAACCATTGGAATCGACTAAAATCGCATACCATCCATACTGTTCAGAACACTAAGCTAGATTAAATTTGGAAAATGTATCCTTAACCACTTCACGACTTGCTTCTTCTTCCATAAACTGAGTAGTCCATACCTAGGTCAACTTTTCACACACTAAATACAACCGTGATCTTTAGAGGAGAAGTAAATGGCACTTCATCCCTATCAACTATGGGATGTATTTATTCAACTTGGGCAGATTTACTTACAAATGGAATTTGAAAATAAAGTATTTCATGGCTACATCACTTTGTGCATTACCTCTGGGAAAAGATTCATATAAGAGGATTCACCCTAGTCTAGAAATTGAACGGAAACAGACAAGCTTTGTTAAAATATCGCGTAAGCTATCGTGATTACAACTAGCAAAATTGTTAGATAGTGTTATTATTATTGTTAGATGGTATTATAATGCGATAAATGCGTATCAATTGGACTTCTGAACAATAAAGATAGAGTCTATATATTTTTAAATTGATCGTTGGGCCTAATTTTACCGCCGAAGTTAATTATACAATTTTGTATATGTAACTCTAACAAAATTTCGTATTAGTTTTATACCTTTGTGTTTTAGTTGATTAAATAAATTTCATATAGCGTGTACACAAATTTGATAAAATAAAATAAACAAAAACCAAAAGAACCAAGTTTTCAAGTATTTCTCAAGATTGCAGTAAAATGTTTAGTAAATAGTATTTCGCAAAACTTTCAAGTACACGTATCTATCTATAAACAATAATTCCATAAAACATTTACCAATTAACCTCCTACTACTCTGTAATTCTAAATAACACAGTCCAGGCAGGCCATGCTCACTTCAATGCATCATTTTTAGTTTAACCTTTCGTTAGGCGCATATCATCTATGAAATGAACAGCAACTATTTTGTTCGTTATATCCTCAGCTTTTTCTATGTGTTAACTATGCAATTATATTTTTATATTTTTTGCAATTATATTACATGTATCATCTGTGATATTAGTTGCTCCCGATTGCGCAAGTTTGTGTTAAGGTCTAATTTTTAAAATTTTCTTTTACATAAACGCGCAAAATACGTCATATTAATTACATATTCAATAACAGCGGATAATTGTTTCAAATTCACTTTTATTTCTGCAATAATCTGTCAGATTAGTTACGTCCAATCGTGTTTGAAAAATTTTTTTTCTTTCATTATAATTATGGCACATAAGCAACAACATTTTTACCTACGTAAATTAAATGACGTGGAGGCTGTGCAACGTCCTATTTTTAATGATGGTCAGATCTCGAGAAAGGCTTTGAAGATGAGCCAGATACAGATGCGGATGATAACATAGAAACAGGGGGAGTTGAATCCTCGGACACTGAACAAAATGCATCTAGCTCTGAAGAAGAACAAGGTAATGAATGTGAATACGTGGAAGGATAAAATAACTAAATAGTCTAAGACAAAGCCGAATGCCAGTGTAAAATTGGGAAGCCATGGTGTTTTGTTGCGTTTACCTGGCGTACTCGGAGAAGCTCGGAATGCTATTACGCCTTACGAATGTTGGAAAAGCATTATGTTGGAAGATGTAATTGAAATAATTGTGCAGCGTGTATGTATATTGCAAATATTAGAGATCAGTTTTAACGTGAAAGAGATGCAAAAGCAGCTGATGTCGCTGAAATCAGCAGGTGCCCTAAGAAGTAACAGGCAGTCATTAGAAGAATTATGGGGTGTAGACGGCTTTGGAATAGAACGTTTGAGTCTTGTAATGAGCATGAAAAAGTTTAAATTTCTTTTCAGGTGTATTCACTTCGATGAACTTAATACACGAACAGCAAGAAAAGTATATGATAAACCAACAGCAGTGCACTACACGGTATCCTTATTTGATACAAACTGTCAAAGATGTTATTCATTATGAAAAGATGTTAGAGTGAATGAAAAAATAGCAGGATTTCGTGGCAGGTGCTAATTCAAGCAGCACATACCTTCAAAGCCCAGTAAATACAGGTAGAACATATATGCCGTAGCAGAAGCTAAAATGTTCGACACGTACACTTCGCGATCTATGCAGGCAAGCAGCCTGAGGATCCTTATCCTAAAATAATAGAGGTTGTCATTGTTAGGAACCATAATTAAAAACAAACCTCAAATACCACCAGAACTTGTCAACGCAAAATCTGGAACTGAAAAATGCAATCTTTTGTGCTTCAATAGGGACTCTTTGGTCGTTTCCTACGTCCCAAGGAAACGCAAAAATATCCTTCTACTATCGAGCATGCGTTATGATGACCAAGTTGACGAAGACACAGGGAAAGCACAATCAATATTAGAGTGTAATACAACCAAATCGGGAGTTGATGTGTGGACAAGTTATGCGCTACTGACAACGTCGCTAGAAATGTTCGTAAGTGGACAATGGTAATTGTCTTCGCCTTACTAAATATGTCTGGAATCCATTCGGAAATAACTCCCATAGCAAATATCACAACAGACCATAGCACCAAAACGTCTAGGCGATTTTACCTGAAAGCTTTATCCCATGAATTGTGTTTGGAACAACTGCAGCGAAGAAGCAGTCAAAATACTGGAATGCCGCTAAAATTGCAGCGAAGACTTCAACAATTTCAGGCTAAGCCTCAAAAAGAGAATCAATCTCCTGCTTGTCATGAAGGACAAAGAAAGAGTTGTTTCAAATGCAGCGATATGAAGAAAAAACGTTAATCAAAGTATACTTGTAAAAAATGTGTTTGTCCTGTTTTCTTTTTGAAGCATGCATATATGGTATGCGAATAGTGTTGTAACACTGCTTGCGAACAAAATCATGATAATGACCATGAAGATTAGCCAATAACTCGTTTGTTGGTCTCAAAATTATGAAAGTGTATTTTGTAATATTTTTTTGTTTGTATATTTTGCTCTTATTTTTGCTGATTGATTAATTGATTAATGTTTAGTTTGTGATATATCATTCTATTTGTGTTTATTTGGTTCCATAGTATTGCTTCCAAATGTCCATTATTGTCGATCTTATTATTCATTATTATTCATATGCACGTTTTGTTGTTCAGCTTTAGTTTCAAATAAATAATTTAAACGATATACAGTCATTCGCGGCTTTTTCAACATTCCCAGAATAAAATATACATATATTTGTGTTGGTCATCTGATGGATAAGTTGCGCCCGGCAGTTTTACGATTTAGGTTGCGCCTGATGGAAGGTTAAAGTGATATTCGTTTTAGAAGAGTATTTTAAATGCTCATCAAATTGGAACAGCGAGTGCTGACTAAAAGTTTCAAATAGAACGCTTATTTAGCCTCAGATATCCATGGAAGGCTTTTAGAACTATACGCTTTTCAGAAAATTGATCTCAGCAATGTACATAGATTAGTGAATACGGCTAGTGCAGGCGAAACTGATATCTTTGATATGCCGACTTCAAGAAGACTGATTACTGTTAGAGAAAATATTAATGCTTTATGACGTGGGAATATTGTCGTGGACAACGTTATACGTGCCTCTTAATATTTTAAGGTGTATTATAAATGGATCCACACTAATTATGCTAGGAATGCATAAAGGAATTGAATATTTACACTTTGGAGGAGTGAGGACTTCCTTGTTGATGAATATTAAATTTAAAGTACATTTATTCTATCAATACGGCCAAGATTTATAATCAATTAGATGCAATTGCGTAAAATAAGAATATTAAATCTTTGTCTTCCAACAATTTATAGTATATGTAAAAATTTAAGATTGGGGTAAGGAAAAATTTAAACCCCTAAAAACGTATCGACAAGCACACTGGAATATTTCCATTATAAAACTTAAATTAGAAACGTCCTACCAACAAAAGAAGAAATTTACCTAGAATATAAATTTCCATCGATACATTTTTGGCGATTAACGTAATTGTAATTTACCTAGAGGTAAGGAGGAAAAATTTTAAAGGTAACGCATATTAGGGTATCGAGAGAACTGTTTCTAATGGACTCTAGTTACATCTGGTTGGTTACAAGTACAACAAACTTTAAACTTGGTTGACTAACTACAAATGCTCCGCGAAAAAACGACAACTATATAGTATCCAACACAAAGGAAAACGATAAGTTCTTTAAACAGCCAACGCTCGAAGAAGAACGTGCAAGATGCGTATTAAAATAAAACCGCATTGAAATTCCAAACTGTTTAAAGCCAGGCCGACTACAGGTAGGTAGACTTCTCCGCTCAATTAATACAAAAAACTGAGATCAAGTGAAACACCAATAATCAACGCTGAGTTTGAAAAGAATTGCAAAGACAAAAACTAAAGGAGTGTTCGTAAATTAATACGCATACATAATTAACGTGATAATACCATTTTTTAAATAATTTTAACCAATCGTTTAAAAATTAGGGCAAACCGTTAATAATATCATTTCAATTATATCTTACATTTATGTAACATTAAATGCCAATCATAATTCTGTGCAAAGATTTAAAAACTTTATCGTTAGCTAAATAATAGTCAGGTATAAAAGCTACCTGCTTTGTAATAAAAATTTTTCAACTACTGTTACTTTATAAATTCTATTTAAATATTACATTTTTCTTTGATATGCATCAATTCTTCTTTTATTATCTTGATGTGTTAGTATAGTTAGTTCTATTTGTTAAAGTGTACCAAATCATTTTTAAATTTTTATGTTTAGTAATATAGATTAAATTTTCTTTATCAAATTCTTTGTTGTTCCTAAGTAGGTTCAGATATAAATATTGCATTTAGAGTTACACATGCACACATGAGTTAACTTAAAATAAAAGGTTTCTGTATACGAAAGGAGCCGCTCGCCAACTATTTATGATAATAAAAAATTCTTTTTAACAATGCTGCAACTGAGAATGTAACATGAGTACCCACCTATGCTCCAGAAAGTAGAAACTAGTCGAAGTAATAGCGTTACACCTTATCACCGTACCGAAGAAAGCTTAAATTTCCACGAAGGTTATAGCAATTACGTTTTAGGGCCGACGGTGTACTTTTGCTAGAAAATCTTTAACTGAGGACTAGAATAAGCAGCCGGCGGTTTCTACTGATGTTGAAAAGGAAGGACTAGAAAATCATTTATATATCATTGACTTATAATGACTATATAAAACGTCAAAAAGTATTTGTCACTCAGGAGATGGTTTAAAGACGCGAATAGTAAGTTATTCGCCATCTAGGGGTTTGGATTTGATTGAGGCCTGTTCCATTTTGCACCAATCAAATCACGTTAGAAAGGAATCAGATTTAACTAACTTGGCGAAATGGAGCTGACTGTAAAGCAATGAGTGAAAAATACGGATCAATCATATCACCAATAGATGGTGCACATATGTTATAAAGTAATTTTTTTAGCTAAAGTTTAACTAAATGTTATAGAAAATTTCCTTATAGCACACTTTACATGTTATTTAGGATAGATGATTCGCGTTTCGTTTTAAAAGATGACAATTTTGTAAAATGCTACACCTTAGTTTGAGATACGCAGGCACTGAGCAGGGAGGCGTATAGAGATATCATAGTCATTCACTATTTCATCCTGTATTTCAATCCATGCATGACGTAATTAAGACTAAACAAATATGGCCTAATAACTGATCCATGGAGCCTAAAAGCTGTTATAATTAATCACCATTTATAATATGCTATAATAGTTTTATAAATTAAATAATGTTTAAGGAAAATAGGGGGCGCATATAATTATAGTTGGTAACATATTTTCAATTCAATCCCCTTAAAGCGATTTTTTCTTATGATATGTAATAATATTTTTCTTGTAAAGTGATGAAATTTAAGAAGTGCTCGCTCCCCTAAATGTCTCTTTCAAAATACAGTAACTAGTAAAATATCATTAAGGCTTAATTTGCACACACCAGGTTGGTTACTTTATGGCGTTATTGATAAGTAGTTGCACGATTCTGTTATTGATCATAAAAGTACGCCGCACCATGATGAATACTAAACTGTCGCACTTCCTTGTTGAGCATCAAAAGAATTTAGTTGTTACAGTTATCACTAAGAAGCAGCTTGCTTAAGTTATAGGTTTTCAATCGATATTCAGTGTGATAACAGGTACGGCTGTATATCAATGATAGTAGAAATCGCAGGAAATTTTTATTGTGTTTTAAATTTGCTAATAGTTGATATAGCGATGTTGCTGGATGGAATTGCTTTAAAGTCGTACGATAAATCTTTATGTATATGAAGTAAAATGCTCTTTGTATACAAATTTAAATTTACGTAAATGTCACAAAACAACCTGAGGAAATTTAACAACATAAGTTACATATTATTTATTCTACAATCAAACTTGTATACATAGATAATTAATCCTTTGTATCAAAATCGATGGAAGATATGTACTCATTACGTGTGACAACAGCTCTTTAATGTTTGACAAACCTTAGGTTATTGTTGGCAAATTTCTAGCGCTGGTTTATTTATCTAATGTGTAGAAGAAAAGGGCAACTACAGATTAATAATATATACATACATACATAACGACTTTTAAAATTATCGTGTGCGTACATGAATAGTAATGCTATTGTATGGTGAGTATAAGTTTAGTAATATCGCGTGATTAAATAAAAAAATGATATAAAGAATAGGCACTTAAATTAGATCCTAAAATTAAGAAAAAAATGTGAATTATATAATAAAAAGCAGTTGTATAGTTGGAAAAGCCTAATAATCGGGGAGGTCGCCTATTGTAGGTGAGGCAAATCTATTCTGACAGCGTGTTTCGTGTTTTAAGAGTCTACAATACCCACTATAAATTTTCTTAGTATATTGTCCTTTAAAGTGGTTTATAGGTGTATTGTTGTTTTAAATGGAGGCTCAAAAATAAACGACAATGACAACAGTTGTGATCATAACGGAAATCCCTTTAACCATTCGCTGGCGTTATTTTGCCCCGAATCCACTTTCACACTAATTAAATTATATAACATTGTTATTGAAAATATTAACATTTATGTGATTGAAATTGTGTTTCTGCTATTTTGATGCACAAAACGTCACCAAATTATACCATAATAATGTTTTATTAGCGATTATAAACTTTTAGCAATGAATAGTTAATCATATGCTTTTGAAATATTTATTTTACATTTAATCAATACATTTGCAATGAATGCACAATATTTTACCGATATCGTTGCATTAGAATACATCTTTATTTAAATGTAATTAAAATTATATGTTTTATCTTAAATAAACTTTTGCGATGTTCCAAAAATTGGAAAAAATATAATTTTATATATTTAGAAGCGGCGTATTCATGAAGGTCAGTGAACATATTAATCGGTATATTTACTAGCGGTGTTATCAAATCTTTAACTTTTATGTGAATAATGTTTACATTTAATACATCTAAATACGTCGAATTACTTTTATTACGTCTATATTACATCTGCGTAGAATTAAATAGCAATAATCGAAAAAAGGTTTGTATCGAGCTAGGCGTATCTGCTAAATAATTTAACAGAATAATAGATTGATCGGTTTGACCTACATGAGTGAAATTAATGAAAAGTGAAAGACATTTTAATTTTCAGCCTTTCTTGAAACAGTTTGATTTATTTATAAACACAGCGAATTCGTAAATATTAGGTAACTTTCTCATTTGGAGGGTGTTGAATTGATTTATACGTAAAAGTTTATCCCATGTAACTTCTGTCACGAAGTACACTATTTTTCGTGAATGCAATATAAGTGCACATATGCAAAGATCTTAGTTATTTCATAGCTTTATTAGGAGTTTAAAGTTTTTATAAATATTTACCTTATTTTATACAGTGTACCTCAAAAATAAGGACCGTTGTGTTAACAATATATCCATGTTGGTATGGACGGCAAATGAACGATTATAAGCCATATGTCTAAATTGCGCAGTTTTAAAAATATTTGTAATTAGAATTTTTAGCTTTTAAATTGGTCTACAATGTCGAACAGTCACACACTACCCGTAAATTTTTCGAATGAATATTTATTGCTTAAAATAATTGAATTTCTTCCTTAAAACTTCTAGCGGTCTTTAGTGTGTCCTTCGCAATTTCTTTAAAATACATACGAGTGTTTTACTTAATAGAAACCACTTTCGGTACCTTTGAACTATAGTATACGAAAACACCTTTTTAAATAACGCTCACTTTCAATCGCGTTGTGTATAATTTAAGTTTTGTGGAAATAGTTCAAAATAATAAGTAAGTTTCTTGTAAATTTGGTGTAATTTGTATGCAGTAATATGTACCTTTTATACAAATTGACGTGAACGGTTGTGATTCTTAATTAAAACAATATTTGGGTTAAAACTGTGTAACTTTAATAAAAATTAAACGTTTCGAAAACTATTTGTTTCCTTTTTCAATAAAATTGACAA
>JAHWXV010162100.1:0-12482 GCA_024586415.1 Phrixothrix hirtus
AGCTTGAAACAATGTTATTAAAATCCCCGATACAATACGAAATTTAAAACATTATTCACGGTTTTTTCCCGACGAAAAAAAATCAAGCATAATTCCCGAAACTCAAGAAATTTCCGACCGCTGGACACCCTGCATAGCAAAAGTAAATTAAATTTTTGAATTATATAACACCAAGTGTAGAAAACAAAAAAAAATTCAATTGCATTATCTAGTGGTTAGTGTATATTCAGCATATTACCAATGTGAAACGAAATGATTTAAAACACGGCGCCACGCCGCCGCACACCGGGGCAACATACCTTGAAAATTAGCATAAATTCAAAAACACCGTGAATAGTTTAGATATGACTAATTTTACAATAAAAAGTTCAAAAGTTTGCAAATTAAACAAAATAACGTCATATTAAACATAAATTACATGATAAAGAAAATTAATAGCTAAATTTAATTCGTAAAATTAGTCTAATTTACACACAATGGACGTTGTTAAATATTTTTATTTGAAAGAAAGACACACAATCGCGTCCATAAACATTTTATTATTTTTATTGCGACATCTTTCGCTAATATGATAAGCATCTTCAAGTAAAAGTTACTATATTAATTATAAAAATTTTTTAAATTGTCAAATATATGAAATATAAATATAAATATAAAAATAATAAAAAGTTTATGAATAAGATTGTCTTTCCTTTAAGTAAAAAAAATGCTTAATATCTCTTTTATCCAACTGTCTTACGATGCGGTTAAGAACATGTCATAACAAACAGTTGCAATAATAAATTATCATCGTTGAAAGTCGAAAGACTGTCATCACTATTAACAAAATCAGAGTCAAATAATACTTCATCGTCATCTTCATGGTCATGGTCATCAGATGCAGGTACTAGTAAATCTAGAGCTTCCTTCGGCAAAGGTTGATTTTTCCTGTTAGGTAGCGTCCTTTTGCTTGTTATAACTGGATCTCAACTCAGCAAAAATAAATCAAAAATATCCGCATTAGATTTTTGACAGCCGTTTTTTCGAGAATAGTGTTCGCGATATCTTTTGAAATCTTTTTTACAAGCCTCTTGTGCCTCTCCAGGCAGTTAGCCAATGGGTAACAACGCGTAGGATATTATTTCAGGAACGTGAATAAGAAATTTATGCACCGTGGGTGGCATATTGTACCATGGGTACTTATACGCCAAAAATCTCGCAGTATTGTGAATAAATTCCCGAAACTTGTTAACATTAATTTTTTGGCCACTTGAAACTACTGCTAATATAAGAAGCATTTTTTTAATCAAATTAACATAAATATTTGTAATTTCGGAAGAGAACTCAGGGTTACAGAAAAAACGTCTGGCCGTGTTTCCGTCATTTGAATTCCCAAAACTTGGCTTAGATCTATCTATAATTATTCTAGTTTTTTCTCTAAATTGATTTCGGATACGCTGTTTAGTTTCTGCCACTACTTCCTCATCGTTTCCTCGCGTTGGCCAGTTTTTGATCGAAAATTTATACGATAAATGCAGGATACATTCAAAAAAACGTATCCGACAATGTAATACTGATATTCCGAACTGCAGGTTTTCTGTTTTTATTTCCCTGTTTATCATTTTGTCAACAAAATTATAATCTTATGAACTTGCGCAATAAACATAGCATTGTTGTGTAGAAGAAGTTTCTATTAGAGCATTACGTACTTCGCCGTCAATTATTGCAAAAATTAACCTATGATGGATTGAAATTGCTTTACCAGCTAGAGTAAACACACTGTTGTTTAGACGTTCTATAGTTTGGTCTACCTTATTTTCTTCTGCCACAGAAGCTTTCGTTGATCCTTTAATAAATTCAATTTTTATAGGTCTACAGAACCGGATAGAAGACGGATAAGGGTTCTGCCAAGTTACTTTCGGGATTATACTATTTAGATCACATATAAGACGAACAGGCACAAGTGGGGTTATAAACACAGCTGAATCACTCGCTTCAGATCCATGACACGCCTGTTTGTAGGAACTGTGTCCTGAGCTGCCATCGAAACCCCATTTCATAACTAAACAAAGTTTTGTTAGTTCTCCGTCTTTTAATGAAGTTATAACGGTTTCTTGCAGTCAGTAAATATTCTGTAGTGTGGTTAAGTAAAGCTGTAATTGAACTTCTGCTGAAGTCTCAGTTATTTTTATATAGTCTTTGTTTGGATAACATTTCTTGTTCTCACTCTGAACGTATTTGTAAGAAGGAAACTTTTCGGGGTCGCACATTCTAACTAGGTTATACTGATGTCTTGAAAATTTGGCTTCCACCAATAAAGCTAAGGCATCTTAACTTGACATCCACCGACATGTGTTTTGATCGAATTTCATAAAAGTCGTTCTATATTTACTTGCCCCTTTTGGAGAAACTGACATCTTGACATCCTGATGCTCTAAAACTCATTTGTGTCGCATATTTTAATTTGTAGAGGGATGTAGACTTTCACACATCTTCAGTTTTTTACGCTTGGTACGACCAGCACTTTCTTCAAAATTAGTTTTTGGGCGACCTCGTTGTTTCACCGTTGAAATGAATAAAAGAAATCGAAGTATCCAGCCAATGACGATTTTGTCTTTCAAATGTATCTTTCATTCTGATTGCCTTCATCCATTTAGACCTAAATTCTGATTTGAAATGCGATAATCTGTTATCAAGTGCCCTTAGTTCCTCATGAAGATATTTCGTCGTTTATCTTACATTTTCTCTTAAAACAGTAAATTGTTCTTCTAGCTTACTCTTTCCAGAGCTTTTTAAAATATTGTAGAGGTCTTGCAGGGTAAAGTAAATGAGGTTTGAACTTGCACCTGAGAGTAATAGAAACAATATAAATTTAAATTCGCATGCTTACGAAAGGACGTGCTTCTTGTAAACATTGACTTTGTCCAATTGACATCCTATTAGAAACAAAAGAGCAAAAAGGTTGCAAGATATTAAAGCTCGAGGGGAGAACACGTGCCGGTCCTGATACCGAAGGCAGTACACGATATCCCTGTACACATACTGTCGATCATGTAATCTAGTACGCAACATTCGTGTTAGATATAAATTAGCTAAAGAAGTACTAGGTATAAAATTCATTATTGCAAACAACTGACATGGCCAATCAAAGTACTGATCTAAACATTGACACAAGTTACATTAATAAGACGAAAATTGGAGTCCCGGTGTTAAAGAAAGAATATTTGCGCATAATACACGATTTGTTGACGAACACGAACTGTTACCTACTTTTTTAGACATTTGCGAAAAATTAGGAAATATTTTGCTTAGAACCTAAGAGTTTCAAAATGAACATTAAATGTCGACCGTTTTATTTAAGGTTAAGAGAAAAAAGGCATATAGCATCTCCATTTGCTTTATATATAACTGGTATTCAATAGAAGCTTACTCTGATAAGCATGATATGTATACGTTAAATCTAGAATTATATCAACTAAAACAAAGCTATAGTGAATCTTCGTTTGAGTTTCATAGTAGGCTTCTCCTATTCTAAATCTGCAAGCATTGTTCCTTAATACTAAACTACAAACAAGCGAAGCAATGGTATTAATTAATTATTTTAAAAATAAAACACTATAAGTTTTACTAAGAGGACTAAGAACTCCACTGGTAAATATTTGAGAGCCGAAAATCCCCCGTCCTTGCTGTGTTAACTACCGGTTTTCGATTTGAAAAAAATGCAAATTTCAGTAGAAATAAGTAGTTTATCCAAAATAGACAATTTTTAAACAAACCACAAGAATTATAAGGTAACGCATGGTAAACCCAGCCAAAGTAATCGAACATTTAAAAGAAGTTTTAATAAACCATTGATTGCAAATAAATTCTAGTAACCTAATCAATATCAATCTAATAAACAACAATAACAAAACAAATACCCCTTTTATCAAAACAGGACCACCTTTAATTATAGTAAAAGTAATAATCTAACAGAGTATCAAAATCATCATAAACCAATCGCTATGAGTATCTCTCCAGTTGATGCACAATGATGTCTTTACAGTTGACAAATTTTTCATCAATAATGACGAAAACTAGTCATACAATTTAAACCAAAAATTTAACTAGAAATTACAAGTATATAGAAGAAAAAACCCAAATCACGAATTCGGAAATGATTTAAGGGAACATGCCTTCCCATATATTGAACTAAGGAATGTAACCAACAACTTATACAATTTTCCCTATATAATATTACCACAAAACAATTTTGTTAACGTTCTAATAGATACTTACAGTACTAAATCTTTTGTTTAGCATAAAGCGTTTAAATACTTCAAAATATTAACATTTAATGAAATTTATAAAGTTCCTACGGCACTTGGCATATAAGCCGAAAATTGTAGTACTTCAATATCAATTTAAAAATATTCCACAAAATGAAGAGAACTTAAAACTAAAATTTGCTTGTTTAATCTTTATCAGAAATTCGAATTGTTTTAGGACGATTAACCTAAAAGCGCAACAGATAATAATTAACACAAGCAATGATTTGACAATTACACCCAACCGCAGCGCAAAAATAAAGTTTTGATACCCAAACAAACTCATACCTAATCCAATGCGAAATAAATATTGTGATAGAGCCAAACAAAATATAATGGTCTTCGACCGCGAGAAACAGCCATGCACTCTATTCAGCTTAAATTTAATGACATCCACAGCAACAGAACTTTTCGAAATATTACGTACCGATAGTATAAAAGAATAGGTTATTAATAATTGTAGGCATGTTCTCCAAGTATACCCAAGTTTACAAATTAAATAACTAAAAAGGAATAGAAATAATTAATAAATTAATCAAATATTTTACTCATCGTTCTATCCCCGAACAAATAATCTTTGATAACGGACTGAAATCCAAAATTCAATATTACAGGAATTATTAAAATTACACAAAGTTGAAATCCATGTCATATATACCCCGGAACTTATCGAAAGGTTCCGTTCTATTTTAATGCAACACATAAGATAATATGTATACCAATCAGACCTATTCAAAAATGAGTTGATTGAAATTAAAGTAAACTTTACACTGCTATCGTACGACTTGATCTATTTGATTAAAAAATTAGAATAAACAGAAATTATGTCTGGTAATATGAATCCTAGATCACCATTCGAAATAGAAATCAAAGAAAAATTAATAAATGATTTTATTAGCAATTAAAAGTGTACAACTACTATATAAAAGCACTGACCAAGCCATTTAGAATTATTAAAAAAACGAAAATCGCAAAACCAGGGTCGTACCTGACTACTTGGTTGTCTGCATCCTAGGTCGCCGCTGTAGTAAAGATCAACAAAAATTTGATCACCCTTTGCGTTGCGGCACGCATTGCACGCTTAGAAACATCGGCTCTACTTAAAACGAAACGACATCAGAGAAGATTTACACGAAATATCAAATCGTGTATTTGTATGAAATAAACAATATCAGTCAAAAAACAGAAAAGCAATCGAAACCCTAAAATCATTGAAAGTATTAATAAGGATTTAAGTTTGAGGGGTGTCACTTATTTTGGATGACCCTGTATAGTCATGCGCTATTTGAATTTACCATTCAAACAACCTTGTAAACATAAGGGTTAAGCGTGTGTGTAGTTTTTGTGTCGTTTAATAATGTACTAGAGTGTGGTAATGCGCAAAAAGGTTTAGGTACCAGAAATTTACATATTTTAGCTATAACTTGCAACTAACAGTTTTAGAAGCATTTCTAATAACTTCATAGAATTATTGAATAGGTGAGTAATAGAGAATATTAGTAAAACAAACATTTTCCCTATATCATGAAGAAAATGTACTACTTTAGATTTTTCAAAACGCGTAAAATATTAATTGCACATTTATTATTTTAATAATCTCTGACAAGGTTTCATACCTTATTTAATAAATGACATTTATTGTTATTACATGTTGTTATGCATTAATTGCAGCTTCATTTATGCAAGTATGCGCGTTTGAAATCAAATTGTTATTTACACCTATGTATGTAATCTTTCTTAAGCTTTATAACTTCATTTAATTGCACTATGGAGGACCATAACTGAGTTATATAGATTGCACACTAACGCTTGGTCTGCCCATATAATGTACAATTTATTCACTTTAAACAAAGTTAGTTCTTTAATCAACTCGCATTGACATACTATTGAAGGAAATTTTTTTATTTGTTGGCATCTAAAATTTTGAAGTAGTGGCGTCTAGGAATGCTGCAGTAATGTTATACGAGGGCGGTCTGATAATTAGCCGGTTTCCAAGCAATAGCGCCACTGATCACCAAATGTATATCATTTCTGTCAAGCACAATCTATTAGTAGGTTGTACATACATTTTTAGCACTATATGTCATTTAGTCTATGTTTTACAGCCATAAAAAGCGAACAACTTGTGATTGTGTTAAAATAATGGATAAAAACGGATTTCGTGCATTGATTAAGCAGTATTTTTTGCGTGGAAAAACCGCGAAACAAACAAAGGAAAAGTTTGACAAATAATACGGAAGCGAATTCAACTGTGATTTGTTGGTTTGCAGAATTTAAACGTGTTCATACAAGCACAATTGGTGAACATTTCAGGTCGACCAATCGAAGTGACCACCACAGAAATGATCTGTAAAATCCAGGATATCGTTTTGAAAGATCTACAAGTGAAAGTGCGTGAGATATCTGACATCTTAAACATCTCAAAAGAACGCGTGGATAACATTTTGCATGGACATTTACATATGAAAAAGCTGTCAGCAGGATGGGTACCGCGTTTGTTGACAATCGAAAAAAAACACAATAGTGTGGTCATTTCAAAGCAATGCTTGGCGATGCTTCAACGTAATGAAGGTGAATTTTTGCGTACTCATAACCGTAGATGAAGCATGGATCCACCACTACACAGCTGAAACACAACAACAATCAAACCAATGGATTGCTTGTTCAAGTGCAACAAAGGAAGTAAAAGTGGTTCCACAAACTGGAAAGGTTTTGGCGACTGTTTTTTGGGATGCACTAATCGATTATCTTAAAACGCGAAAAACAATCACAGGAGATTATTATTGGCATTATTGGACCGATTTCATGTTGAAATAAAGAAAAAACGACTACATTTGTCAAAAGAAGAAGGTGCTTTTTCATCCTGACAATGCACCAGCTCAAACATCATGGAAAACTCAACAGAGATTGAATAAATTACGTTACGAATTGCTTTCGCATCCACCATGTTCTCCTGATCTAGCTGCCTGTGACAATTTCCTGTTACCAAACCTAAAAAAATGGCTTTGCTGAAGGAGATTGAAATCAAACCAGGAAGTTGAATGGGAAATTGATGCATTCCTTCAAGGACTATAATGATGGCCTAATGAAATTGAAAAAACGTTGGACTAAGCGTACCGAGCTAAAAGGGATTGTGTTAAAAAATAAAGTGAAATTTTTAAGAAAAAGTAGTGTTCTCGTGATCAAACCGGCCATTTATCAGACCGCCCTCGTACAGGTTCAACATCAAGTGCAAGCATGGGTAGCTTTAGTAGTACTTAAAAAAAATTATCGTGTTATGCCTGGGCGTGCTCATGATAGTCTAATATTCGACAAATGAGGGAACTTGACTCTGACGAATTGAAAATTTTTAATACTGCCCTTTAGACAGATAAGTTAAAGGCTTTACAGGTCAGAAATTCACTCTATTGATTTGCTATAAAAGAAATTACTGACTAGCAATGAAAACCCCTTTAGTTTTGGGTTATCAGAGCACCAAAGTCAATGCAAAGTTAATTTAGCTGGTTTCATCTCCCCGACTTTCTGCTTTGTCTACAAAACTACTTGAATATATATTTCTATGGTACATTCCGTGTTTTACCTGACACTTCGCTAGACTACTACACCTAGCGTCACTGGACAAACTTCCTTATTCTTGTTGTAAATTATTTATCAAAATTGAGTTTTGTGTAGATATGTCGAGATAGAGTGAAATATAAGTTGCCCGGGAAGCATTAATCGACCGCAATAGAATAAGTAAACCATAATTGCCTATATATAGTCTGTGTATAACACTGAAATGCAGCAATTTAATTCAAAAGTGAAAAGAACTGATTTTAGTCAATTGAGAGGCCCTGAATTCAGATCTGTTTTACGTTTTTCTCCATCGGGTCAAGTTTTTTGTGATTTTCAATTATAAATTTTCTAAAATTCTTGCTTTTATACAAATTTATGATAGACTTCCCAGTGTCAATAGTAATTGTACCCGTATTTATTTATAATTAAACGGGTATATTTGGTAATGTGTCATAAGTATGCAAGAAATAACTAATTCAATGTAATTATAACGGAGAATTTGAAGGCTTACCTGGTGATTAAACCACACTTGAGCACTTCTAGCGTTCTTCTAAGGCTATCGAAGGAATCTCTATTTAGTACCAGCACTAATCTGCCATCATTGTCTCGTTTAATTTTTCCTAATATATTGTTTCTGCCGGTTTTAATGTCCTGATGGAATCTTTCACTCTGCTCCTCACTCACAGCACCAAGATTTTCGGGGAAGTAATCAGTTTGGCTATACAGAAAAGGCACTTTGACACTCATTTAAACCCCAAACATTCGAAATATTCCAACACTTCCTCAACAATCTCACTGTAAATTTGAGCCTTATATTCTCAAGAAAGTTTTCCGATACCTTCTTAACCGCTAACCATGTAGAAGTTTCGAGTTCATTTACGGAGGAAGTCAAAACTGAGTGACTCATGAGTTCTCGTATCTGTGGTCCATCAAAAATACCGAATTTTAGTTTTGCGTCACTCGTAAATGGAAATTTTGTCAGCCGGTATAAGGAAAAATTTCTTTCATTACATAGCTTGTCGCGAACTGCTTCATAAGTCCAAGTTTTATACGAAGAGACGTTATCAGAACTTTTTTCTAGAAATCAGGGGTTCAGAAAGTACCTATATTTTTTCCCCTGATGCAATATATTTTCTTGAAGGCCCTTGTTTCCTTTCCCAGTGCTCAGATCGTGATCTACTATCCTACTCGTAAAGGGAATAGGGACACTTGGTGAAACCAGATTGTTGGCCAAGAAGGATCGTCAGTACCTCAAAATCCGCAAAAATTATCCACGAATGCTCATATATCCAATTTTCTGTAGCATCAGATTAAGGTTGTTATAAATTTCTTTTAAATCAACAGAGCATGAAAGAGGTAATAAGAGATGTAAATTTCCATTATGAGCCAGGACACTTTTCAAACATCTTAATGAACTACCAACAAAAATTCGCCAATCAGCAGAAATATATTGAACACAAAGTGCCATAGATAAAGCTTCTGCAATTTTATCAGATTTATTAGAGAAAGATATGAATTCCCTCTCTGTATGTCTGTACCATGAGAATGTAGTACTAGTAGATAATAACGTATTTTCTTTTGATCGTAATCCTAAAGGTTCTGCAGTAATTTTGGAGATGGTTAGGTCTCTGACTAAATAATTGAGATCACTTTGTGTGAACTGTTGGGACAAATAAAGTATTGCCTGTTTTAAAAGTAATATCGGGATTCGTTTCTTGCTCAGATTTGGAGGAGTCTGTGCTATACATATTCTGAGATGCAGATGGAATTGATACTTCATTACTATGTGGCATTGATTGGATGGTTGATTTCATATTAGGATATCTTTTTGAATGCTTATTTTTACTATTTAATGTTATGAATATTAATCAAACAAGAGTAACAGTCATTTATATGAACGTGAGTTTTGCACCATACCATAGAAATACGGAAGGGTAATAATTTCCGTTTATCTTTCACCCACTGAGTAATAATTGCACTACAAGTATTACAGACGTAATGCGGTGCCAAGACTTTGCCCTG
Organism: Phrixothrix hirtus; assembly: GCA_024586415.1. Taxonomy (NCBI): domain Eukaryota; kingdom Metazoa; phylum Arthropoda; class Insecta; order Coleoptera; family Phengodidae; genus Phrixothrix; species Phrixothrix hirtus. The sequence goes on from JAHWXV010162100.1 coordinate 9,864, forward strand.
ATCACCTAATAGAATACTAAAATATTCCTGAAAAGCTTTCTTGAAAAATTCAGTAATATTCTTTGTGGTTTTGGAAAGGTATACTTATCACATGCATAGCAGGAATAATCCGCACAGTTAATATTGCCACGGCGGCACATTGTATAAAACACTAAACTTTTTTTCATAAAGAGATGTAAAATTAAAAATAGAGTGAAATAAACTGAATATGAACAAAGTAGTTTCCCTCTTAATAAACAGGCGATTCCACTATAACTTCAGCACAATGTATATGTCCTTTCACAAAAAATATAAAATCAAGACTGACTCAAAAGAACTTCTCGAAGAAACATGAAAATTAACTTAGTGATTCAATAAAATATTAAAGGTAGAAGACAATGATTAACTATATTACGGTTACATCGATTTTGTTATAGCTCAACTGCCAGACATAATAAGAAGAGATATAGAAAATTGAAGAAGTGACGCGATATCTGCATCATTCTCGCATCGCGTGATTATTTTTTGCTGATAAAGTGGGGGAAAATATTAGTTAAGAATCTAATGCTGAGCATTTATAGCACTGCATTATGAGAATACATGTGAACAGTTTGTATCTTGTATACACAGAACTAAAATGAATACGGGTACAGTAATTTCAACACTAGGAAGTCCATCAAAAATTTACATACATTCAAGGATTTTAGAAAATTTATGATTAAAAATTAAAAAAAAATTGACGTGATAGAGAAAAATTGAAAACAGATATGAATGTAGGTCATCTCAATTGACTAAGATCAATTCCTTCCACTCTTGAAGCAATTTATTTTTTAAAAAATGCATATCAGTGTAATTTATGTGAAGAAGCATTTTATCTGAGTTGCCACATACTTATGAAGAGTTTCATTTAGTAATGCATATGATTAACGATTTACAAAAATTTTATTAATATTCTTGGAAATTTAACTAATGGATTAAAAACACACGCAAATTCTTGTCGAGCTCTATCCAGTTTTGCCTTTTGCTCTATTTGCACTCTATATTTTATCTGTATTTCGAGAAAACTTCAGTTCTAGTTACTAATGTATAACATGTATATTATGTCAACGTTTAAAGCGAAAAATTAAGCTCTCAACTTGTAAAGCACGCAATTCTCATAACTAAGTGACGTCTGGAAGTAACGGAGACATTTATAACATCCATAATTACATCTATTTTATTCAATTAAACCTAAAAATGGCTATAACTTGCGAAAAAATATGAAAAAATAGTTTCTTAGAAACGACATGCTGTAGATAACGCTCATCCGCGCTAATGCAATCTTGGAGTAGACACATGAAATCTACAATCACTTTTTCAATATTTCGGTACGTGCGGTGTGGATTCCTGTTTGGGTATGATCCCGAAACTAAGGCTCAGTCTTCAGAATGGAAGACTCCAAGCTCACCCATATAGCAATGTAAAGACGATATTGACCGTGTTTTGGAGGGAACTGTGCACTACTAATACGCTCCAGCTGGTCAAACAATAAATAAGGAATATTATTGCCGAGTCTTGCGTTGTTTGAGGGACTCAGTACGTCGCAAAGGCCCGGAATGCATGAGAGTGGAGCATGGCAAATTCACCATGCGCCTTCATATTCATCTCAGCTTGTGCAGACGTTTCTTGCTGAACACCACATTCCAAAAGTCCGACAGCCGCTATATTCACCAGACCGCGCACTCTGTTTTTTTTATCTTCCCAAAAATAAAATATCACTTGAAAGGATGAAGATTTCAAGATGATCAGGAATACAACAAAGTGCAGAGATGCAGCTGTTCGCTATTTTGGAAGAAGACTTCAAAACTTGCTACGTGCAGTGGAAATAGCTCTGCTCCAATTGTGTGGCTTCGGGAGGATAGTACTTCGAAAGCGATTAAATAGTATACCTATAAGTGTTGTAGTTTCATTTTAATAAATTCAATCTGGATAGATTTTGATAATGAATTGTATAGCGCTATTCCCTGAATAAAATGTGATAGAGAATAATTAATCAAAGTTCACTTTTCAATTTTTATTCATTAGCCAAAATCATTTTTCATTGAAAAGTTAGTCTAGGAATAATTTTAGTTACACATATTCTTCTTCCCCTATACATTGTTAACAAAGATTTTTGTTATTATGTCCTTGACGAGGATCGACCTAGAACCAGCAGTGCTATTGGTTTGACTATTTACTATTTTGATAATCATCCTACTTTGAAGAGTGAACTGACGGCTCTTCACCCTGCAGCAGATTGCCAATTCATAAACTTCTGTATCTTGCCGATTTTATCTTGCATCGTTGTAAGCACCGTTCGTGCCAGTCAATAGTTTGTTTATTTTATTCATGCACCGCAAACTTTGTTACGGTCTCACCTTAACTTGTAAATATTTGGATATAATTTGTGTATTCATTTGAGTACGCCCTGTACATATGTACGTATAATTTCTTTTAGGTCGTATATGTATAGTATGGGGATATTTAAAAAGTGAATATTTGTTTTTGGATATATCTGAATATATTTAACTTAATAAATAATTCTTTCACTTGTATTCGTACTTCAGAAATGAAGGTTATTGCTAATTAATAGGACTAATTTAGGAATTCATTATATATAAT
>JAHWXV010162150.1:0-16639 GCA_024586415.1 Phrixothrix hirtus
AATTTATATAGCACATTTATTAGGCCTGCCAAATAAGGGGCATTCAAAATAATCTTTAAATCAAATTAATAATTGTTTAATAAAAATAACATAGCAAATTAACAAACGTGGGGCTGCAATAACAATCATAATAAATTGAATTTTGAAATAACAATCAAATTTCAAAATAGACATAGCAAATAAATATGGTGCCACCCAACGTGGGGCATCCATAATAAATTAAAATAATTGTTTACATAATTAATTTCAAAAAAGATATAGCAATATGTATGTGTGAAACTGCTAGTGCAAAAACCTAAGTTCTATAATAAAAATATTAACAATTGTTGCATATACAAAACAGACGTAATAGGACACCAGTCAATAACCTTAATTACATCATTGTAAGCAATGATTTGTGATAAACAACTTCAGAATGTTTTTTTATATCCTTCATTAGTACTATCTAGATTTCGATAGTTTTAATTATGCCCGTGTCCATCTATGTTTAAAATAAACATTAGTATTATTTTTAATTAATATTAGTCGATGTCCCGCCTGTAGTGAAGAAGTCCAAAAGTACAGTTCAGATCCACGCTCTTAAAATCATACATTTATACAGAAAAAATTACAAAAATTCTTTAGAAATCGTTTAGTATTTTATAGGAAAACCACATTGGAATTCAACAGCCTGCAGTGAATACGACATAAATTTTACAATATTAGCACAAAGATCCGGAGACATTTTAGACCATTCTTCCTATAAAGCATTTCAAAGGTCTTTTTTATTTGAAATGTGATGTCTTCTGATATTACACTCTAATTCCTTCCAAATGTGCTCAATTCCATTTAAATCTGGCAATTCAAAAACCTTCGGGCAGTTGTACAGTAACCAAGTCATAACTACCTCTGAGGTATATTTTGGATTATTATTGGAGTAGAAAATAAAGTTCCCTAAAATTCATAATTTCATCGCACTATCATGTAAATTATTTTATAAGATGTCTAAATATAGCCATTTATCCATGTTCTTATCTATGAATACTAGATTGTCCACACCTGAAGCCACAATGAAGCCCTATTACCATTTGTGATCCACTACCACAAGTACTTCGTTGTAAATTGTAAATTTTTAACATTCATTTCTTCTTGAATTTTAGAAGACAATATTGTTTGTAGATAAAGTTAAACAATATTTTTGTTTCTGATGGCAAAAATGACAATATAGAGAAAGCCATCTAAAGAAATTAATGTTAAAAATTTATGATCAATCGCTTTGGGTGTGGGCAATTTAGTATTCATAGATGAGAACATGGATAAATGGCTATATTTAGAAATCCTATGAAATAATTTACATGATAGTACTATAAAATTATGATTTTAGGGAACTGTAAGTTCTATTCCAATAACGATCTATAACATAGCACATAGGTAGATAAGACCTGGTTACTGTAGAACTACCCAAAGGTTTTTCAATTGCCAGATTGAAATGAAATTCAGCAGTTTTGAAAGGAATTAGAACGTAATATGGTCCTAAATATCTCAAGATCTTTGTGCTATTCTTCTAAAATGACTGCGGGCTGTTGAATTCCAATGTGGTTTTCCTACAAAATACTAAATTAATGATTTCTAAAGAATTTTTGTAATCTTTTAATTGATTCTTTATAATTATGATTTTAAGTGATGCATGCTTTTCATATAGATTTCTTTTTGAGCAATTTGTCAATTTGAAATAAAATTTGTCCAATAGGTGAAATTAAAGGTAGTCAAGAACATGAAGTGCATCCTCAATTGGAAATGTGACTCCTTTGAATTATAATGATCGCAATACAATGTATTTTACTAACTGCATATTTTAAAAGGGAAGGGTTAATAATCAATACACTTACAATGCAGATAAATCTGTGTAAACCAATATGAACCTTGGGGATGGGCATGGACTTTTCGTTCTTACTCTATATCCAACATTATTATGATATTTTGCTCATTCCTAATTTCTATTTGTTGATCTTCCTTGTCTTAAGCCTTTTTTACTACACTACGCATGAAGCGGGGTACGTTTGGTTATCCTACTATAATTAATGAAATAAAGATATACATTAAAGAATTTTGCTCTGAAAGGAATTATTGTATTCAGTAGAAACTTGTAGAAGCATTGTTTACACATACAATTTATTAAATAAGAAATATTAATTACAAAATTGACAACCTTCACATACTGTATTTATTTTTTACAATACAATTTGCCAATAAATTTCTTACATTATTCACAAAATATTGTTGTTTTTATCACTGCTTCTAGAACACTTCTATACATTTTTATTCGTTATACTGTTTTCATTCCTTTAAGTTCCCAATTTAGAAATTTATAGGCATGAAGAACGAAGATTTTATTGCATGGTACATCTATCATGTTGTAGATCATAATCATCAGCCAATACTTAGTTTTTCTTTTTACAGTATGGTCAGACACTATCCGGTCTAATATATCAACAGCACCTTTCGTTTTGTTGTATTAATGTATGTGTGGTTTATATGATATAAATCATATTCCTGAAATGTCAGATTAAAATTCAAAATATTTTTAAAAATAATGACCTTTAATTGACAATGAGGTACTTAAAATACTCCGCTCGGGACTACGAAGGTTAAAAATATTCTTACAGCAGCTAGTGATGCTATATTTCAAATTGTATAATAAAAATTAAAGTGGTAAAATTTAAATGACCTTGAAGCTTCATTATTTAAAAATGTATGTTGTTAATAGTACATTATATAAGAAGCCAAATATACAAGAGCGAAAAAATTGTAAGAATGTGTAGCTAAGTACGATTAAGTGGGCAATTGACCTTATTTTTAAGTACTATACTATACTTTTTCTATAATGAACAAAGAGAAATTAGAAAATCTTAACATTTTATTAATTCTATCATAAAATCACTACTACAAATGTATTACGCATAATTCAATTTGACATTAGTAAAGTCAGTGACATCAATTACTGAAACACAAATTCTGTAATTTTAAAATAAAATTGGGAATTTGAAAAAAAAGTTTTTCTTCTGATTTTGTTTTCTTAAAATATATCAACTTCAAATATGGATTGATTTATTAAAAATTTTATTGTTTCATAATCATAAATTCTGTAACTGTAATACTATCAATATATTTTTAAATAAATTAATTCCCTAGCTATGTGATTTTACATATAGCCATGCATAATGAAGCACTTACAAGTAATTAAATTATACACTAATAAATATTTACATGCATAGGAATAGAAAAATATAATTTTGTGCAAGAAGGAAAATTACAAAATTTCTTAATCATTAACTTGGTAATAATGAAATATGTACAGATGTAGGAATGTTTTTATTTAAAAATATTGAAATGTTAACAAAACAATGAATATTAACAATGTATTTTTTATGAACTAAAATATACAATTTATAAAGAATTATATAGTAATATAAAGAAACACTGTAATAAGTAAAAATGCATTCAGTAATGGTGCAATTTAATGAATATAGAAGACTAGGATTATTTATTTATTTTAAAATTTCAGCCTCACTCTGCTTTATAATTTAACATAACATTTCTATAATTATTTAAAATGAAAAACTCATTTTAGTGCATATTAAGAGCATTTTGATAGTAAATGCTTTGAGATAACCCTTTCTCATTGATAAACCGTACTTAGCATTTTTATTAATTTGATTATTAATCAACAATGCGAATGTGGTTATACCAAAATACTCTTCTTTAAAACATACTATCCAAATATATAATACAAAATTGTTAGATATTTAACATAATTCGAATTAATTTACCAATACAATAAACAAAAATATTTTTTAATTATAATTCCTTCAGTTAAATTTGAATTTTCCATAGCACCATTAAATTCATTAGTTATTAAAAAATAAAAATTTTCTTTTTTGAATTATTTATTAAAAGTACTGGTTATAAAATAGCATCATAGACTATATAGGTTTGATAACATGGAAAATTCTAATAAGAGTGTACATTAAATGAAATCAAATAGAAAAGCACGAAGAATGCAACAGATGATATGTGGAAATGCTAGCAGTCACCTATAGTAGCACTGGTGGGTGGTGTTGGTGTTCCTGAACTATATTTAGGATCACCATCACATATATATTTTCCTGATATAAAACGCCTTTTAACTAATGAAAGACGATAACCAGATCCAACTAATTGAAAGTCTATCCCAGATAAAGTAGTACCTTCACAATTGAATTGAGTTGAAATAGTAGCTGGTGTGCTAGGTCCTGCTTCTAGTTCTAAACGAGCCAATAAAGATCCCACACCGTGATTTTCAGAATGCTGTGACAATTCTGTAAATTTCCATAATACTCGATAATTTTCTGCAGACCTATTATAAAACAATAGATATAATAAATAAAATTATACTAAATTAATTATTCACCATTGTGCCGTAGGTTTTGATTGCATACTTTTGACACTGCCATCTATAGGTACAATAATACTAACATTTAATAAAGGAGATGATGAGTTCATTGCATGTGAATTATATTTATAATCAACTTTCAGATCTGTATGTGAATTTTCACATTTCCAATAAGATACCAACTGGAATGGACAAGAATTTGCTCCTGGTTTAGGTTTAATCTGTAAATGTACTCTTATATATAATTTTATATTTACTGCAATTTTATAATCATTATATATTAGATAGAACTAGGGATGTGTATCATTACAATATTTAGTAAATATTTTACTTTGATTATTAAACATGTTTAAACATTATGAATTATTGTACACTTACAAGATGATACATTTTTCTAATAAAAAAAGATAAAACTTGCAAAAACTCCACAACCCTATTTCAAATTGCATTTTCCTTCTTCCGAGTTTTTTTATCATTCACATTACAAAATTTTTAGTAATCACAAAACATTTTACACATTTAAATGTTTAAGCTGCACAGTTCTATACAAAACTGAATAAATTAACAATTTTTACAATATACAAATTTTAAATTCTTCTAGTGGACCCATGGAATTGGGCTGATTATATTTAATAATTGTAAAAAATAGATGTCTTCCTCAAGAATTTTCTATTTGTTTATTTAAATTTTGGAAATTAAATTAAATGTATAATAATTTAATTTCCAAAATTTAAATAAACAAATAAAAAATTCTTGAGGAAGATCTCTAATTAAAAATTTTAAATTGTTTCAAACAGTGGGTATTGAGCATTGCTATAATTTTGCAGAATTATAATCTAATTACTATTCTTGATTTTTATTTAATATGCTTATATGTTTATTGGACTATATATATTTTGAAATTTCAATAATAAATTAATCTGGCAACTTCTTTATATAGCAATGATTAATTGGAGTTTATATTAATAATATGTAAGTTTGTTGCATATTGTAATGTTATGGTTACATTTGATTCTGTTATAATCACATTAAATCATTAAAATTACATAGATAATTATCACATGATATCAGATGATTGAAAATGAATACTTGTTATTGGCACACTTTTTTATGCTGATTCCAGAACCGGTTTTAGCTTTTCTCTATCACATATATGGATAATATAGATAATTATATGAAGTCAAGATATATTTTCTTCGAACTGAGCTAATTAAGGTTAATGCACAGGCTTCAACACTAAATTAACCAATCAGAAAATTAGAGTTAGTAAAAGTGACCCTCGTGACACAACAACCTTAATTACAATTTACATGTGATTGTATCGGTGGATGTTGTAGATGTATTGTAATTCTTAAACTCTTGCATTTCCAGATTGTTCTTAGTGTATCTATCTATAGTAATTGTAGTTTTATTGTCTTATGTCTTCACGCAAGTGTGTAGACAACCTCAATATTTTTGTTAAATTTGTGGAAATTATGCAGTGTTTAAGCAAAGAAGTAACATAACAAATTTTGTAAAGTAGTATACTTAATTTAAAGTGAAACTTGGAGATCTGGACAAGGCATGGGCTCCAAAGAAAGTTTGCCGGTATTGTGTTGAGAGGTTAAGGCTGTGGAAAAAAGAGAAGAAAACATGCATGCCTTTTGTAATTCCTGTGGTGTGGAGTGAGCCTAAAGACAATCATTAATAACACAGGTCTACAAAAAGCCGCTTTTCGAGAGATGTTTTTTATTTGATATATGATTTTACATAAATGTAATTCACTAATTACAAAAAATGAATCTATTACTGTCCATCACGTAAGACTTTTTTACAAAACTCAAAATAAAAATTTTATGGAATTTATACGTAAATATGTTTATTTACACAACATAACTGTTAGAAGTGCATAATTCCAAATACAAAAAGATACGGTTTTTTTCCTAAATTAATGGAATCTTTTTCTTTTGACATGCAAATTTCGTTTAGTGAATTTTTTACAATAAGTTATAGATGCAGAATCACGTTCAGCATCCAACAGTAGTTGACTAGCATTGACACACTCCACCTTCCTTGGTAACGCTTCCCATTTCTTTTATATCTTCGTGAAAGCGCTCTCCTTGTTCTTCACTAACTGCGCCAAGCTTTTCAGGAAATTGATCTAGATATGAAAATAAGAAGTGCACCTTCAAACTCATATTGCAACCAAGTACATGAAATTTTTCCAACATACTGTTCACAATTTTGACATAGTTCGAATCTTTGTTATTTCCTAAGAACTTTTCAATAACTTCCTTAAATGAAACCCAAGAAACTTTTTCAATAGCTGTCATGTGATTTAGAAAGTCTTCATCTTTACATAAAAATTCCCTCTTTTAATTTGGCATTAGACAAAGAGGGAAACTTTTTGCAAATATATTGAAAACATTCTCTGTTTTTATCGAGAGCCGTCATGAACTGCTTCATTAAGCCTAATTTAATGTGTAGAGGTGGCAATAAAACTTGTTTAGGGTCAACTAAGGCATTGTGCTTTATGTTTTTACTGCCTGGTGTTAGGTTTTCTCTCGTAGGCCACTGCTTTTGAGACAAATGTTGATCTCATGCTCGGCTGTCCCATTCGCAAATAAAGCAGGGATATTTTGTATAACCTGAATGTTGCCCAAGAAGCATACAAAGCACTTTTAAGTCTCCACAAACTTTCACTTATGTTCCACATAGTTTATTTTGTTTAAAAGGAGTTCTAAATTTTATAAGTTTCTTTCATATGAACAGAATGGGCAACAGGAACAGAGGCCAATTTGTTACCATTGTGTAATAAAACGCTTTCCAGACTTCTTTTGCTGGAGTCGATAAAAAGTTGCTACTTTTTCCTTATAAGTAGTAATTCCTAGTTTAGTGATTAATTCAGGTATATTGTTACAATATACTAATGACCCTTCTTGACCAAACTATGGAGTAGTCTTTTTCACGATTTCTATAAAAAGTTGTGGAAGTTCCCAGAACAAATAAATTCTTATCACGAAGTCTGGATGCTAGTAGTTCTGAGGCATCCTTGGGAAGATTTAAATCCCTTACTAAATCATTTAATTCCCGTTGGGTAAATAGTTCTAGTTTATCAGCTACTTGTGGATCAAAATCAGAGTCATTCGAATCAACTACAGACTGCCCTGAATAGGATGAAATGTTTTGCATTTCTTTTGGTGGAATGGTATAACTACATCAGGGCCATGAGAAATTGGTCTAATTGCAGAATTTAGATTAGGATAAAAAATTCTTTTTTTATTCTTGCTATTAAAACCCATCACATTCCAAGAACAGAAGTAGCAGTCATCGCTATGGTTATTGGGCTCAAGTGATACCATAGGAGCCCCAAAATTGAATGATTTTTTCCTACCTTTTGTCCAGTTTCTTAAAGCTTATAGGCAAATTGTACACACAATCTGTGGTGCCCATGACTTGTTTTGATCACCTATTTTAACCCAAAGTAGGCGAAGTAATCACTTTTCACAAATGAAGTTATAGTTGTCTTTGTTTTACAATTACAAAACTCCCACAAATTTAACAAAAGTTATCTGGATTATTATTAACACAGTGTCTTCTATTCAAAATGGTAAAATAAATCAAAAACAGCACTAATAAAGAACACAACTGTGCATGTACACAGTAACTCAAAGTAATTAATGCTGACAGGTTCTGACAAGCTGCAGATTGCATTGTTCTCATGGATAACTAGAAAAACAAATTGTGATGCACAATTTTCAATCCTTATAGTGCAATAACGAATTTTACTAAAATACTGTTTTGTGAAAAATTGGAAGGTGACATGAAAAAACTAGGGTCATTTTTCTTCAGCCATTAGGCCAGTTCCCCATGGAGAGACATGCCTGCCCCTCTGTCCACAGTTGATTTAAAGGATGTTGTTGAAAGTAATGAAAGCGCCAAAGGTGAAAGTCAATATCTACAAGCCTGAATACAATTTTAATCCACAACAGTTCTCTTAGAACAAACTGTTACAAGATCTAAATTTGATTAAGGAATCTGCAGAAGTATTTAGTTCCTTTCTTAAAAGTAAAAATCATCTGGCCCAAGGAATGCAGTTTTCATGGTATAAACACAGACAAAGAACTAGTTTCTTTATTCTCCAAGAATGATTCCTTGGTATACTGTAGTAATATAAACAAATTATCACACTTCTACAGAATTAAACATGATTCTATTCAGTGAAGTCTTTTTATTGACTTTTCTAACAGGAGATGTCTTCATAATGGGAATGTGTATGGGTGCATTCCTGTGGACCACTCAGTTCAAATAAAAGAAACATTTGAGAGCATGAAGATACTGTTAACAAGTATTCAGTATGATGTGCAGAAATGGTCAATACATGGTGACTTCAAAATTATAGGAATGTTATTAGGACAACTAGCTGGGTACACAAAAATGGCTTGCTTGGGATAGTCAGGAAAAGTAGAAGCATTACAACATAAGGGTTTGGCCAGAGCGCAGGCACTTTATGCCTGTTACTAAAAACATCTTGAATGAACCACTTGTAGATCCTTAAAAAGTTTAGCTTCCACCACTACACACTGAAGAAACAGTTTTTAAGGGCTCTACCACAAAACTGACTCTTCTATAAGTACCTTTCAATGAAATTTCCATTCATTACACAAGAAAAATTGTAAGCTGGGATTTTTGTTGGACCTCAAATTCACAAATTGAAGGCAACAATTTTGAGAATATGATGAATGAGAAAGAAAGACACATGGCCTGCCTTCAAATCGGTTACTGAAAATTTTCTATAAAATAACAAAGATGCAAATTGCAAGAAAATTGTTAAAACAATGTTGGAAACTTTAAAAACTTAGACTATAACATGAGTGTAGAAGTTCATTCCTATATTTTCATATCGACTATTTTCTGAAAAATCAGGGGCATTACAGACGTTTGCTGTCAATTTCATTGAGTCACAGCCACTTATATGGTGAATTAGTTCACCTTCAAGCACACCATCGTGCGGTGAATTAGTTCACCTTCAAGCACACCATCGTGCACTCACTATCTATGTTGAAACCAGTGCCCCCTCCAGTCCAACACCAAAATCAGCACCCACCACGCAAAGTACGATGAGGGGTTTGAGGCCAATCCCAAGGTACTTATTTCGATGTACAGCTTGTCCAGAGGTCACTTCCTGCAAAGTCAGGCTCTGGGGCTCCCTGTAGCTCTGCATGAATCAGCAGAAGGCTCTGGATCAGAAGGGATGCCTACACCACTTATCAGCATCAGCTTTGCAGCTCACCCTCCGGCCTGAGCAGAGATTTAGCGCTCTGCCATCGCCCTTTCGCAGACACCTAGTCCTCTCCATAACTCCTATCAGGTTTTACAATGCGAGCAGCCGGCGTTCATGAATACTGCTATGGGTTGCCAACCAGAGGTCTGGTTAACAAGCTTGCCACCCTTTCCATCTCTTCTCCACTGGTATGTACCAGTACCGGCACAACGGCCTCCATCTTCGCCAGTGTGATATGGGCAGTTATGCTTAGGCATCAATGGGTCGACCATATATATATATATATATAATGTAAATTTTAAGACAAGTATTTTTTATACATATTAAAAATTTTGCCTCAGCCAATGCAAAAAAAAATTTTTTTTTAATATGTATAAAAAATATTTGTCTTAAAATTTACATTAAATAGTTATCTCAAATAGAGAAATTTAGAAAATAACTTCATATATATATATATATATATCAACATTTCTGAATATGTCATTTCTAGCCTTGGCATTCTGAAGTTTCTGTTTACTGTTAGGGGCATACCATGGTCAAGTTCAGAGACATGGTGACAATGGTCACAAAGGCTCTTGTGTCATTTTTCGATAAGTTTTTAGTGCTCATGATGGAATTGCGTAGGTCAATGGCTTGCATTGGTACACAGGGTCGCAACTGGGGAAAAGCAATGTGCCAAAGCCAATTACTTCCTCTGAGGGCTCTGGAGCATTACAATGAAGAACGTTGTAAACACTTCCATCAAAAACTTTAGATGATGGAGAAAAGGTGGAATGAAAATATGATGGCCGACTCTGTTGGATGTTAAAGAGGAATACTAAAGATGCAGAATGATCGACAAGGAAGTCAAAGAAAATGAGGTTCAAAAATTAATGGTACAATGTGTTCACTGGAACACAAGACTACAATGTAGTCTTAAGAATATTTCAACAATGCTTACGAGTATTTCTGTAAAAAATGGTCTTTGTGTGAAACTGTATTTTAATACTAGTATTTAAATTAATAAAAATCTTTAAAACGTAATTTCTTATTTTATGTAATAACCTGATGTGATAGATAAAAATGGAAGTAATTTCCAAAATCAGCGTTAAAAAGTGATTCAAGAACATCTATTTCCCAGCAATCATCTGAAAAAACTTTTAAAGTATAGGCTTGTGTAATAAAAATGTAATAATGTTGTACAAGGTGTCCCAAAATTTCACAAATAATACTTAATGGCAGATTATCCAAATAAAATGACAATTTGACAGAAAAGAAATTTACAAAAATGGTGAAAAAAATCATTATTTATTTGTGTCAAAGCGAGTTAACCAAACTGGATGAAATTTGATATATTGTTGTAGTTAACAGACACGGTCCTTTTGGTAGAATAATCATTTAATTTAAATCAAATCATACTCGATTTTTATTACTAAGGTGGTCTCCAAATGTTTACAATTTTATGCATGATCAAAATTTTAGAAACTAGGTTAATCTAATACAAAAAAAAATTGATTTGCAATAAAATTTCTCTCTTGAAAAATTTTCCCAAATGAAACCATTCTGAGACATTTCCTTCATAATGTTTAATGGAAACGATTTTCTTTTTATTCGTCAGTATGACATTTAATTAGTTTATAGAATTATATACCTCTTGATTTGTTGTAAATAAAACTATTTTATGATTTTACCAATTGTTAGATTAATAATTTTTGTTTTGTTTTGGTAACTGCTGTTTATTATTTACTTTTAATTGCCTGTTATGTTAAGTATAGAATATTCATTTTATGAACTCGCAAACATACTATATTTTAAAAATATTGTTAGAGCTGGCTTCAAGAAAATCGCAAAAAAGTAAAAATTCAGAAATTATCTAAAAATAATGAAAACGAAGTGGTACTTTTGGTTATTTGATTTTAACCAAATTTTTGATTTTGCTTACAAAGGTAATCATGACCTGAAATTTAAATTTTTATTTTGCTAGAACTTTTAGTATCATACTTATTTTATTCAGAGTTAATAGTAAATATACTTCCTGTTACTCAATTCACAAAAAAATTTCAAAGAAACTGCCTAGATTACATAAATGGCATTAAATGGCTAAGAAAGATATTTGTAAAAACACAGTAACTCAACTTGTCAATCACATCTGAGGTGAAAGTTCAAGTAATGAGGATAGGGAGATTGGGTACAGGTACTTATAATGAGATCAGTGAAAGAGGCTGAGGTTGATTGGTCTAAGTAGTGATTTTTAATGACTGTATGCTATATACTATATATTATATATTTGATGAGACATTTCAAAGCAGTCCTCTGGTTGAGTTAGAAGGGTATTTAAAGATTTTTATACCTTCACAGGTTTTTCTATCAAAATAAAATAAATAAAAATTATAAACCAAATGAGGTTTACAAATAACAGAGGTCTGATCAAAAAAGATTTTGTGATCAGATAAACACTGAAACTCTGGAATGGTGAACTTAGAAATATATTTCCTTATAATGCAATGTTCATGTTCAGAAATATGGGTATGAGTGGAATGTCCAATTTCTCCAATGTAAACTAAATCACAAGAATAAAGATTAAGGGAAATTTTATATGTGGTATTGACATTATTTTTATGGGAAATTTTTCCTATGTCCGGTAACATTGTGGATGTAAAATAGGAAGACAACATTTTTAACATGTTTTTATCATCTGAAGTTTTGTTTTAAGGATGTAGATATCGATTGATAGCATTTCGAATATCAAAAACAATAATCATTATTAGGAAGATTTTGTTAAATGAACTAGATCCTTATTAAGATTATCAGGTTGAGAAATACCAATGACTGTGTATAAGAGCATTGATGACTACAATTTTTGAGAGAGAAGATGATATGAAGTAACTTGGAAGATATTTATCAGTGTGACTGGGTTTATGATAAACAGAATGAGAAAGTCGTCTGTCTGGCATGTGAGTAACAAGGACATCTAGAAATAGAATAGAACCATTAAATTTGATTTCCATAGTAAATTGTATGCTGGATGAAAAATATTTAAATGATCATAAAATGATTTTAAGGATTGAATCCCGTGGAGCCAAATGATCAAAGTATCATTCAACATATCTGAACTATATTTTGGCTTCTGAGAGTTAAGTATCTATGGCAGTGGTTTCAAAATTTTCTATGAAAATATTAGCAACAACTGGAAAAAGTGGAGAATCCATAGTAGTACCTTTGTACATGGGTTAACCAACAAAAAGTACAAGAGGCATATGTCAAGATAAAGAACCACTTTGGTATTAAAACAAAATAAATAACACAAAAGCGGTTTTGTTATTGGTTCACAACTGGTACTTTATTATTCCGTATAGTCACCATTGTATTCTAAATACTTTCTGAATTAAGGGAAAGGCTTTATTACACACACTAGATAAAAATTTGCCAACTGGGATTTCATTCAGTTTAGTACTTTTAACTCTCCGTCCTCATTGAATTATCGATAAAGAGAACATATTAGAACTGGCTAATTTATACCAATAAAATAAAGTTTAACATATTCATTTTTTTGTTTCTGTTCTTCAATATTTGTCCCGAATAAATGGCGGTTTAGATTAACTGGCTTCCTAATTAAGCGGAACCTACTGTATATAATTTTTTAAAAATAATTATTTAAATTTTTTAATTTTACATATTTATGTATGTAATTAATTCGTAACTGTGTAGCAGCTGATAGTTAAATATGAAATTTTTCAGTTTTCAGAAATTAATGCAACTATTTTTGTTCACTTTTGAATTCAGCTTTCATAATTAGTAGTTATATGATAAAAAAAATCACCTCAGTTTCATATCACTGTAACAGCTTTCAACATGTTTGCTGTTTATTCTTTGATCTAAATGCTTAATAACATTATTGTCTGTTTATTTAAAAATGATTCATCCTTAATATCTTAGGAAGAAGTAAAAAATGAAAAATTGTCCATGTCATTTTTTGTTTTAAAATGGGAAGGATATATTCTGATTCACAAGTCATAATCATAAGTTCAAAAATTAACAAATTACAAAAACTCAGACTAAATTTTAAGTATTTATTGGAATTATGTATAATAAGAGAAATAAGCATTGCCAAAACAAATTTAATTTTTGAATAAATGGTTCAAAGTGGGCAATCAACTTCCATACAATGGTGGTTTGATTTTTTGTTTAAAAAATGTCAGTTATAATATAGATTGAAAGCAATAAAATTTTAAGGAATAAAAAGATTTGTCCTTTTTACACAAAACCAGAGATATCTCAACTAACCATCATATTAAATAAAAGTAGACAAATAGAGAGGTAAATAACCTTTTGAACTAGGTATCACTTGATATATACTATTTAGAAAAGAATGAGGAAGGGACAACCTTATGCTCACATGATATGGACAAAAGTGTTCGCCTTGAAATAAAAATTGGTGTGCATCAGCAATTTTTCATATTGTAATTTGCTTCTGAAATATTATGGGTAGATCATTTTTAAATGAATACACTGTATCTTATTATTCATAATAAACGTTAAACTGGACAAGTGCCACAATACAAACTAGTGTCACCATTCTAATCCTTTGACTGTGCCACAAGCATCTGATATAAACACTAGTTTCTTACATCGTTTATAATTGCAAAGTTGTGAAATAGGATGTAAAAAATATAAAGTCAAAAGTTAGCAAACGTGTATATGTGCTTAAACAAATACAAATTTGTGTAAAATTTAATTCAATTTATAAAAAATTGATAAATATTTGTGTAACAAGTTATCACAAATGTATCCCTGTCTACTTTACAATTAACTATGAATTACAATTAAAAATCACAAATATTGTTTCCTTATATTTATGAAAAATCAAATTACCTCTTATACATGATCGATTCCACTTATGTACTTTCTGTAGTACGCCAGCTGCTACAATAAAAAATTTAAGCATTCAAAATTTGTCTTTTTCCAAAAATTTAAAACTTATTAATTATAAATTATTTATGAATTAATAACAAAAACGTTTTACAGTAAAATTTCATCATAACTTCTTTTACTATTATTTTATCAAAATAACACCAGCTGTTTAATCATTTAGTGAAGTACATAAAACGAAATAAATTAGCTTTATTTGTTAAATATTTAAAACTGACAAGTTTATTTTAGTATCAAATTAAAATCAAAGCCTATTTGATATACATTAAATTTGATGTGGAACTTGTATAATAAATATTCGTTATTACATATTAAGAATAATATGTTAATTCAAATTTATATTAAAAATATTTTAATTTTATTTTAAACTAGATATTTTTATAAAATTCAAATTTATTATAAACAATGCAATTGATTGCAAATACAAAGTGTCTCAGAACCAAATTAAGTTTTTAAACTCGCATAATTCGGCAAGGACAGTACCTCTGTTGTGTAGTAGAGTAGCCAGACGTCACTGAGCATTGGGCCAGCAGCTTATTTTAAGACTAATGATTTTTACTTTCCATTACCCTGTATGAAATATAATATGTAAAAGAGAAGGAATTGTGTTCGTTCAAAAATTTCAATGTACAATTTTTATCAGAAATACATGTTTTCAGGTCTCCTGGGTCCAAAAATCATGATTTCAGAAATTGGTCTATCTATGCGTGTTGGCGTGTGCATACGTGTATGTGTACGGGTGTGTGCGTATGTATGTGTGTGTGCGTATGTATGTGTGTGTGCGTATGTATGTGTGTGCGTATGTATGTGTGTGTGTATGTGTGTGCATATGTGTGTGCGCGCATATGTGTGTGTGCGCATATGTGTGTGTGCGCATATGTGTGTGTGCATGTATGTGTGTGTGCGTGTATGTGGGTGCATGTATGTGTGTGCGTGTATGTGTGTGTACATGCATATGTGTGTACGTGCATATGTGTGTGTGCGTATGTATGTGTGTGTGTATTTTTTAAATTTGTTTGTTTGCACGTAGTAACAATAAATTTTATGAAATAAAATAATCGGTGTTTAATAACTGCCAATTTTGGTGGTCGCGTAAATTGTGATGTTGCAACGGTAGTGATATGTTGGTCCAGATGGTTCAAAGATGGGGTTCAACGTCACCCTGGATCTGGATGTCTCCGGGAGATTACAGATCGTGAACAACATCGTTTAATACTTTTGGCCACAAGACCGATTTTCCACAACTCGGTCAATTGTAGTAGACTACTGGATGGAAAGTGTAGGGTGCAGAATGTCAATGTCATCTGTTTATCGCCGGATAAAATCTTATGGACTATATTCATACCGTCCATTTTTATCTTCCTCTGACCTCATTTCAACGTGCCCACAAACTAGAATGGAGTAATGAAAGAGCAAAATGGGTACAAAGATGGAATCAAATTGTGTTCAGTAGCGAGTCTCAATTTTGTTTGTAAAGAACGCAAAAATTCAACTTTTTTTGTGGAACGCAACACAGCCCTCAGACCAGAAGTGAAAATATGGGGTGCAATATGTTATGGTAACAGATCATCCTGGTCTTCATTGATGACAATTTAATCGCAACCGGTTACATTGTCAATGTGTTGGGACCTGTTGTACTACATATCTACAGGGGTTGGAAATTCCCTTTTTTCAAAACAATGTGTCCCACATATGGCATGGGTTACTACATGCTCATTAGAAGAAGCTAATATTGTCGTCCTCCGATGGCCTGCTCGATCACCTGATTTATCATCGGTTGAGTATGTATGGGATGCAATCAATAGGCAGTTAAAGGATTTGCTACCCTCCAGATGACTGCACCATCTTCAGCTATGGATTCAAGAAGCTTGGAATAATATTGGTATTGATCACTTGATTGACAGCATGCTATGCCATCTAAGTGAGTGCATAGCAAACCATGGTGGAGAAACTCATTATTGAAAAAGCTTTTTTTAATTTTATTTTTGTTCCTTTCTTTATAAACTTTAATGGTTTGTTTGTAATGATAAACATTTGTAAACATTTCAATGAAATCG
>JAHWXV010162161.1:0-10304 GCA_024586415.1 Phrixothrix hirtus
AAAAATAACAATTTCAAATAGTCATCATCAATTACCCAAGTCACAGAGCGTGATGGTGTAGTTCGACATAGCAACGATAGATGGGGGTGGGGGGCGACTTCGGTAAACTACATCGTCACGCTCGCAGATGGCGTAGCAGAGTCGCAAACCTAACCTTTAGGTATAACTACATAGCTACACACATAGATGGCGTATGAATTCACTTTCTATTTAGCAAAGACTCAAAACCCGATACACTCGCTACACTCATAGATGGCGTATGCGTTCACTTTTAAATATTGGGTCCCGATTTATACCGCTGGAGAAGAGCCCCGGGGCCAATTTATGCACCTAGGGCTTTGCCCCTCCACCAACTCGGTGGCCATCTTGGGCCCCATGCTATAGCGGCCATCTTGGGGGCCCCATACTCTGGCGGCCATCTTGGGGGCCCCCATGCTCTGGCGGCCAACTTGGGGGCCTCCATGCTATAGCGGCCATCTTGGGGCCCCCATGCTCTGGCGGCCATCTTGGGCGTCCCCATGCTGTGGCGGCCATCTTGGGCGTCCCCATGCTCTGACGGCCATCTTGGGGCCCCATTCCAGCATCTAGGGCTTCCCCCATTCCATTAGCCAAGGGCTACGCCCCTCAGACACTCTGGCGGCCATGTTGGGGCCCACTTCCGGTCTGGAACTCTCTTTGTTTACCTACTAACTATATATGCTTATCTCTGTGAGATTTAACTTTATATTAATGAAATAAAAAGCAATAGTAATCTCAAAGTATGTATGTGTTATTATTTACTAATCATAAAATTGTTTCCATATGAGAAGTCGTAATAGTTTTAATATCTTAGTTAAGAAATAAACATTCAAGTAGTATATTATGTTACGTTAAATAATTAACGAATCTCACAATTGAGATATGTAAGTGCAATATTAAAGTTTATTACGCTTGAAACTATAGAAAGGGTTTTCCAACTACTGCTAAAACAATTATGTCTACTAAAGTAAAAAATCAATACGATTGTAAATTACATTGAAAATTTCGGTTTGCATATTTTCTAAACATTCAAAGGTAATTCCATATATTGTATCAAAATATAATTTACCCCGTTTTATTAAATGTATTTTAAAAGAAAATTATAATAAACATCTAAGACATTTCTGAACTAATATATTTTAAGATGAGAAAGTTTTGTAAATATGCATGTTTTAAAATTGAAACGGGGTATCTAATTTTGTTAACTTAAAAAATACTGAAGTTATTTAATTCTAATATTAATCGATAAAATAATACACGTCTGTTCAAATATAAAAAGAAAATGAACGCATGTATGGCGTTAAAACCAGTTTGGGCGTTTACTTCGGGTATTTTCGCTTAACGTGCACATCGCTTGTATAATTGATAATTCTATTCGTAATAAACAAATTGATTTTGCACGTTGGCATCAGGAATACTCATAAAGTAGCGCCAATATATATAACGTTTTTTCTAAAAATTTATAATCCGTCATCATCACAACTTAAAAAAGTCCCTAGAAAATCAAAGATGGCCGTCGAAATAATAGCTTACTAAGTTACCTCGGGAATGTAATTTTGTTAAGTTAAAAACAATAATTAAAGTTATTATTTAGAATCTACAACAAATTTACCTAAATATTCTGTTCATAATAAACAAATGGATATCTAACAATGTTTCATCCACAGATTTGTAAGTTGTTACCAGGAATACTCATAAGGTAGCACCAATATACACAACGTTTCTTCCACAGGTTTGTAATCCATCATCATCACGACTTAAAAAATCCCTAGACAATCAAAGATGGTCGTCGAAATAACAGCTTACTACATTACCTCGTGAATGTAACTTTGTTAGGTTAAGTTAGAAAAACTGATTAAAGTTATATTTAGAATCTACAACAAATTTATCCAAAAACAGCGCCTAAAATAATTAATTAATTAATATTTGTTTTAAAATAACTGGTTAAAAATATAGTAAAAACTTGCAAAATGATCAAATGAATTAAACATTAAACATTTGGAATTTCAATGTAGAAAATGTAAGATCATCTAATTACTTTATAATTTAAGAAATTGAGCTAAATAATTAATATTCAAATACGGCAAAATTAAATAAAATTCAAGATGTATACGCCGCTAGTTCAAACAAGGGAATTGCAAGTAGTCTAAAACAAATGCTTGTCTGATTATGGCTACATACGCTCCATGGAAAATTTACAAGTCTAAAAATTTCATAAATATCTTATTATAATTTAAATAATAAAACCCTTGTTAACTGCATTACACTACACATACATTATTACAAAATGATCCCAAATGATACGTAAATAAAAATCCGGAAAATTATTCAAAATTCGAATTTGCTACTAGAAACTACCTAGAAATCGATAAATTAACCGAAGAATCAGATTTGCCATCAAAATTACATATAAATTGATATGCCATACATGTGTATTACAACTAAGTGTAATTATACTGCCATAAAGGCACTATACTCAAACTTCGATAAATTAACGGAAATATAGGATTTGCCAGAAAAGCTAAATATAAATTGATGTGCCACACATGTATATTACAACTAAGTATAGCTGTAATGCCGAAACGACACTACACCTAAAAAGCCAAAAAATTAACCGAAAAATCGGCTTTTCATCAAAAACTGCATATAAATTGATATGCCACGCATGTATATTACAACTAAGTATAATTGTGTTGACGAAACGGCACTACACCTAAAAAAGTCGAAAGATTAACCGAAAAATCGGCCTTTCCATCAAAAACTACATATAAATTGATACGCCACGCGTGTATATTACTGCTAAATATAACTGTGCTGCCTAAACGGCATGTGGATGAAATAAATATATTTAGTCAGGTTAAATATACTTAACATTTAAAAATTACGATTGATAATCTGAATTATTTACGAATTTGCTCTATTAACAATTTATATCTCGAGTTACTAATTTTAAACTGGGGAAATTACTTTAACTAAATCGATTAAGAGCAACTGCGAGATTACGACGGATCTAAGAGACAAATAAATGTAAAACCGTTATTAAATTATTTGATAAATATTAAATAATAACTAATCTCGAATACCCAATAATTAGTATATAAATATTACATAATCTCGAAGATTAATAATTTTGAAATGATGTTACATAATCTCCGGAAGATTCATAATTTTGCTAGTGAAAGATGTAAACACCATTGTTTAAAGTTTAACCCAAAAGGAGTCTCATGAAAGTTATACTTGTTTAAATCCGGCATTTCCTTTGTTTAAAATTGAGCCCAAAAGGGGCCTCTTGAAAATGCACTTGTTTACTTGGTGCCAAGGAAATTCCGGGAATTGAAAGTGAAATGTGTAAACACAATATACAGAACAATCCAGTTCAAACATCAATATAGTGGATGGTCATGTATTAATATCCGCATATGCCACGTTTCGTCCGCGAATTTGTAATCCATCATCAAGAATATGGAAAAATCCATAGAAATAAAATATGGTCGACAAAAATACCTATATTTCCCGAAATTCAAACATTGACTCCATGAAATCAAAGATGGCGACCGTTAAAATCCAATATGGCCGCCAAAGTAAAATATTCCCGCCAAAATCCGAGCGAATTCCCTAGATTTCGCCCTAAAAGTTCCCAGATTTCCCCTAGAATTCCAAGATGGCCACCGCGTTAAATCCGCAATTTTAATTCAATCCGCTGTTTCTTTTTCCGCACTCTGTATATTTATTTTGACGCACCTTGTATGTCCATTTTGACGCACCCTGTATATATGTTTTGCCGCTGGAGGGTCATTAAAAAGTAATTAAAAGCTTTTTTGGATGCGGCAGCTCATTAAAAGGCAATTAAACAGCAATTGAAAAGCAATACTGGAATTGGAATGGTATCCCAGAACGCCCTATCTCTATCTACTCTTAATTATTACTTTGTAATATAAAAATGAATGTACAGTATAAATCTTAGAAATTAGTTTCGTTTTCAGGTAAGAGTAAATGCATGTTCTAATTAAATGTCCAAATGCCTTTTATTTAGTTAATTGCCCTCCTCCTAACGAAGTTACACTAAACAGCAAAATAATTATGGTCAAACGTTTTCTATTGGTGTCTGCGAAACACCGCACGACTGACTGTGTAATATTATGAGGCGCAACTACTGCAAGGTTAATATCGCTGAAGTACGAATTTAATAAGTAAATTATTCAAGGAAGAACTAATTCTAAATAAGAATTAAACAAATTCTCAAAGAATCTAAAATTACCATCAAGACGAATTTTAATAAGAATCCCTTTATTTTGCAAACACTTTAAAAAGTCATTAGCAAAATATTTACGTGTGACATTGACTAAACGTGATTCACTTAGTTTGTGGGTTATTTTATAAATGAAGTTCTTTAATAGAAATTCTTTGTTTATTAATATACAAATTTTTAAACTTGACCTACTTTTATCCCGTCATTAGTAAATAAATCCGAACAAGGCGTTTCTGCTACATGTTAGATTGTGTCACATTTAAAGTAGTACTAGAGATTTATTCTCTACAACTTATACTATTGAAAATTTATTGTTTTTATGTAAATTATTTTTATTAATTGTTTTTTTTTGGAATGTAAGTATTTAAACCAAGTTTGATTTTGTTTATTGAATATAATGTTAACGTAATTTGACACACGACAAATTTCTAAATAGAGCTTATACGGTAATTATTTGTAAGTTGATAAAAAAATAATTAGTTGTTCTTATTTGAATGAATTGATAAAAGCGGACGCTTGCTCCTATTACAAATAAATTATTAATTTCATAACCCTGAACTAGGGCAAGTAACTAACAAGGGATTCCACCGCTGTCATCAACTTTGATATATTTGAAACAAAAAGCAATTCTTCAGATTCTTCAATGAGGTCTATTGCTCTTCCTATATTGCACATTTTACAACGAAACAAACTAATTGATTACAACCCCCTTCTTTGCTCGCTTATAATCTCCATATCGCTAAATCTGTAATCGAAAAGTGAATGTTACGACATTATACTGATTTATTTTGTAGCACAACTAATATTAACCAATCGTCTATTTTCAGGAACCATATTTGGAGTATCAGTTTTACCGCTAAACATTTATAAAATATCATTATCTAACATTATGTATTACGTGCATCTTAATAGTAATCTAAAAATATACGAGGGCTATTCGACAGACGAGTCATGTTGAGCATAGTGATGAAGTTCACAACTTTTTAGAAGCATACTGTTAAAAATTCGCATTAATCCATCAGATTGTTTACGTTCTAAACCGGCGACAGACTTCCGGCAAAAACGCGAGGACGGAAACGCTGTAAAAACGCCGAGCATCATTTCTTATTGAACCCGTCAGATTAACGTGCAAGTCGCGATCCAAAATTACTGTAAAGAAATAATGCTCTTTGTCTTGTTGGCAAATCATATTTTCCAATCCTCTTAGATATGGAAGCGCAACATGCTGCTGCACATTGGCAATGTAACTGGCTGCATTTAAGTTACTGGGACTGAAGACCAAGTGTTATATGTTACCGTAACACATTGCACCCGATATCATCACTCCTACTGTGAGAACCGTCTTGCATTCCACAAAATAATGTTGAATTTTTGCTTTCTTCACAAACAAATTCGGGACTTGCCACTGAATACAATTTGAAGCCCTTCTTATGCGCAGTTCTTTCCTTCATTGCTCCATCCTAGTCTGTGGGCACAATAAAGTAAGGTCAGAAAAAGATAAAATGGACGGTACAAATGCAGCCCATAAGATTTTGTTAGGCGATAAACAAATGACATTTACATTCTGCGTCCTACACCTCTCATTCCCTGTTGAAATTGACCGTATTGTGAAAAATCTGTCTCTTGTGGCGAAAAGTCTTAAACGACGTCCTTCGCGATCTGAAGCCCACGGGGACGTCCAGATCCGACAATTTGGATCTTACAACTGTTGCAACATAAAGATTTACACGGCCAACGAAAATCCGACCTCTTGCATGCCAATAATACGGTCACGACAAAATCATTTAATTGCCGATAATTTTCACGTTGATGAACTCTAGGTATTTTTAAATTTTCAGAAGGCAACAGTGGACAAAAACTTCACAAAATTGACAGTTATTACACACCGATTGCTTTATTTCATAAAATTTATTATTACTACGTGCAAACATACAAATTAAAAAAACAACAACCAATTGATAGATTTTATTCAAAACTGAATCTCATTACTTTGTTTTATCAAAGTAGGTATTTTCTGACTGCCATCCTTTCGAATATAGTTGCCACCTTATTCAGGTTTTAATGTTTTGAAACGAGTGTTCAGATTCTGGTAATGGATTCATAGGCTCCAATGTGAGAAAGTATCACGGAGTGAGAGGAAGGAGGCCATTGGGATCAAAATTTTGAAGGTGAGTAATTTTTCATAAGTTAAACGTTGCTTTCCAACGATGCTTCGAAGATTAGTTTTGACCGACTTGACCGTCGCTTTGCTCAGAACGTTGAAATGTGGAACGCCTGGTGGTGAAAAATGTTTGGCTAGAAGGTTAGCTGGCGCACAGAATCCTAATGGATCAAAATCGATGAAATTTCTGAAGAAATGTACTTGTTTGTGCACAACCTGCTATCGGAACAAACAAGATATGAAAATGTATCGCTTCCTGGATCCCACTGAAGTCCCGAAGCATTAATGAAGCTTGGCTCAGCTTTGTCGATTCACAATGGCACTTCTACGTCAGAAGCTGGAAATGCTGCAACCAGCTCTGGCCAGTTACTGGTTCATTCCTTGAGTTCAAAGCGCCCCCTTTGGAGCAAACAAATTAACCCTTTCTGAAGTTGCAATGCGGACTGAATGGAATTATGTCCAGCCCAGATATCATCGAAACTGGTATTTCGTAATAGAACTCGAGAAGCGTTTGCAAATGTTTTTCCTCAATTTGGGCAATGTCGTTCGACTCTCTAATGACTTGATATGGAGAGGGCGTTAGACCATACACGGCCGTCTTTAAAGTGCAAGCTTGGGCTTTCTGACCAATGTAAAATCTTCAAACCATATTTTGGTATTGTCTGTGTGATAGATTTTCCAGTATTTGGCGAAACATTTGATTTGCGTCTGCGGATAAAGCTACTGCGTTGAGTAGTATGTCTCTGAAATCGGTTTGAGGTTTTGGACCGGAAAAATGCGTGTCATTCAACGATAAACCATTTGGGAACCGTCGAATATAACCCCTATTTTTGAAGTATTGAAAATACTATAATGCGGAATGAAATAAGAATAATCAAGAATTGATTTTGACATAGAAATTGAACTCAAAGTCATATGCCCTGTCTTTAAGTAATCTTGCATAAAATTTTTGCAAGCTTGAAAATGATTGGGAAATTTCGTAGGTCTGGCCTCTATTGAGCGGAATCGACGAAATGCTATGGAATAGGTATCGCCCAAAATGGGTTCAGAATTTTTGAAAGGTAAGGAGACTATGAAACGACTAGAATTGGTACGACAGGTCGTTTTGAAACAGAGTTCTTCGCATTTTACTTCATCAGTACTTAAATGTTGTTTAGATGGAAGCTCGATCTCTCAGAATTTCTACAAACACAATTCCAACGACTCGATAGATATTATTGAACATATTATACTTATATTATATTATATTATAAGTTTTAGTTAATTCTTAATGTATATTCAAGTTTGTTTGGTGTTCCAATAATTGTTCTCTACATTTGCTGTTTTCATGTTTGTAGTATTAATTTATGTGATCATTACGGTCGACTCGCGTAAAATATTTTATAATTTTACTTAGAAATACCCATAATATGACGAAACATGTCGTGAATCTGTTAAATAAACAACAATTGTAATATTATGGACTATAAGTGTTTTTGAATTAAACATTTTGTCTTTATTATTTTTTGCAATTGCGAAAAATTTAAAATCAAAAGGGTCGAAGGAAGTAAAACTGCATAATTTTGCAAATGAATCAAATATAAACCGTAATATTTAAAAATATTTTTATTGAATAATATTATATACAAACCATACCTTCAACACTTCTCAAAATAACCTCCTACGTTATCTAGACACTTCTGCCACCGATTTGGAGGGCGTGTTGTCAACGAATTCCGCACGTGCTCCTCGACTTCTTCATTGCTTTCAAAACGTTGTCCTCCAAGTGATTCTTTCAGCGGCGCGAATAAAAGGTATACACAAGGGGACAAGTCTGAACTATAAGGAGGGTGTTCGAGAGTTTCCCAGCATATCTCTTCCAATTTATCTCTTGTCAACAACGCGGTGTGAGGCCTAGCGTTGTCATGGAGAAGGATGGCATCTCTAATGGGCGTACCTCGTCTTTTGTTTCGGTAGGCGGTTTTTGCCGACTGTAGCAACTGGAGATAGTAAGCCGCATTCACTGTTCGTTGATAATGAAGGAAATCAATGAGCAAAACGCCACGTGAGTCAAAAAAAATTGTTTCAAGAGCCTTTCCGCAAGAGAGGCGAGTTTTGAATTTCACTGGACAGCCTTCATCCTTCCTTCGCCACTCCTTACTCGTCATTTTCGATTAGGGTGTGTAATGATGGACGCACGTCTCATCACATGTGACGATGTGCCTCAAAAACTCCTCACCTTCTTGTTGAAATGGATTCAGAAGTCTCCTAGTGATCTCCGACCTGACTTGTTTTTGATCTCCGGTCAACAACCTCGGAACTCATCGATCACGCACTTTTCTGAAGCCAAGTTGGTCTGTGATTACGAATTGAATACTCCCATAGCTGATACCAATTTCTGACGAGATTTCTTGAACAGTTAACCGACGATTACCTTCAATAAGCTCTCGAACGGCACTGATGTAGCCATCTGTAGGATTTAATCGTAGGCGTCGACGGTGACTTTCGTTTTTGACACGTTCTCCCCCACCCCTAAATACTCTGGCTCATGTATACACTCGATTCTGAGGCAGTGTAGTGTCCCCAAACTGTGCCTGTAAACGAGTAGGAATTTCGGAAGGTTTAACGCCTTCATCGGTTAAAAATTTTATGACAGAACAACAATCGCTCACAGTTACACCCGGTCCGGACGTGTTTGCTACTGTCACCAGCAAAATTACCGTTTATATTTTATTCACTCTCGTATAAGGTAAATTAATCGTTGTTCTATTTTTAATTAAATACTTTGTTTTTATATAATTTCAGATTTCTTCCGTCCACCGAATCCGCTTTTCAATTTCACATGTTAAGTGGCTTATATCAGATACAACCATATAAAACTGCCAATCGCCCACTTTTTAAAACTCTGGGCCCTACAGCCTTTGGATGGCAATTTTCTAACCGTACTGTAACGCCTATTTTAATCAATATAATATCCAAAACCAGCATTCAGTAAAAAACTTTTACTTCAAATATGATGCCCAAGGGTGTTCATTTAATTGTAAATGTGTAAAAATATTTTTTTTGGACAAATAGTTGTATTTTTTTAGCAAAATGTGTTAATATTCTTTAAAATAAAAAAGTGAGAATTTTAGTTTTTATCATTGTACAATGTTAAGTGGTAGCTGATAGTAAACATAAATTAATCCAGAGTGTAAGCGAACTCCAACTTTAACTCGTCATTACAAAAAATATACATATTTTAGAAAAAATCTTCAAATAAAATAACTACTATATTTTAGGATTCCAGCGGTGCAAACGCGATTATAATTGAGCCACAGATGAAAAACTTCGATACGTAATTAATTTGTCGAAGTAACTATTATTGGTTTTTTGTATATCAATAATAAGTTACTACTTCTAGTAAAAATTGAATTCAACCATTGCACTAAGAATAAAATTGCGTGCTATTTATAAAAAAATTGATTAAATAGCTTGAAAATTTCAAATATCACAGCAAGCTAAACGGAAAATTATGTTGCCCAGTAGTCAATTTACAATTTTTGAAAAACCCAAATTTGGCACAGAATGCATTAAAGGCGGCCAATGCGCCTTTAGGATTCGTATTCGTCAAACAATTTGGCATAAAAGAAGTTAAACAAATCTTTTAGAGCAAAAAATGTTGGATTCAGAAAAAGACAACGAACTAGAAGGGAATGCACCTTCGACTACTGTTTTACGCAAAGAATACTAGAGAATATTATTGAAAATAATGAAAAAGAAACACTTTTAGAATATATTCCCATTTTTAAGTTAATATAGTAACGTGTGTATAAAAAGTTTTCTAATTAAGAGACCTATGGAAACAAAATAATGTATCTTTGCTTAATTCATACAGACATTTCCATTTTCATATTT
>JAHWXV010162210.1:0-27258 GCA_024586415.1 Phrixothrix hirtus
AGATATATATAAAACAATGTCGCAGATTATTATTTGCTTCAATAAATATTATAAAACAATAATAATTTGCTAGACCAGATTAAAATCGAAAAGTTAAATTAACCGTCTTTTGAAATATTCTCGTCCAGTTGTTTCTTAAGTTTTAATTCGCATTGGTTTTACAACTGATGGAATACGGCCCCCGGGTATTTTAAAAGCGTGGAATATTCGATGACCAACAAAGTGATTAAAAATAAAGGTGAAACAGTCACTTATAAGTGTTACGAATGGTGGGTATTCCTTTTTAGCCAAACTTGGAAATCCGATCTCGGCAACCAAAGTCAAGGATGGTTCATATAATTTTTCGACAGACGCAATCCAGAAGGTTGCTAAAATAAAGAAGACGCTCCCACCGAAATAAACTAACTAACTCTTCCTTTTTCATTTTTGTTTGTTCTTTAAGAGTTTATCCGATACACTTAATAATCAGTGCAACTGACCGGGTTAAAACTTAACATAAACTAACTTTCATTTCTTTTCTCGCTGGATTTGTTGTTTTTAATTTCCCAAACGGCATTGTTCGCATCACGATCCTGCGTGTATTTATTACATACGCGTCATGGTTACAGCAACCCAGCCTATTGATGAAAATATTAATACTGCATCGTCCTTGATTTCTTTGCTTGATTTTTTCGGTTGCTTTTTTAACCTTCAAAAAGAAATGAATTCGCATATTTTTCCAACAAAGTTGGCTCGTTTAAAGAAGCGGGAAATTTGAATGGATATTTAATTACTTACAAAACTCTTTACAAATTAATGGTTTTCTTATCTGAATTTATTCTTTAGACATGTGTATGTTTGGTATAATTCTAGAACTACTTCAGAAAATGATTTTATAAATTACTATATGTCGTGGATTGAATTAATTCGATATACTGTCTTTATTTCTTCTTAGATATTGAAATATTAAAAGATTAAATAAACATACCCTTGCCGTATTAAAGACTTATTCTATTTTTTATATAGAAGGTAATGTAAAAAAACAATAGGCGATAATTCTATATACACAGTGGTGCGAAAACAGCACAGCAAGAGCTGACAATGTAATAATCAATTACTATTAATTTTTAGCTGATGCAACTAAATTGTTAAAGAAATGATTCCGATAGTAGAACGGTACGAATTTCTAAATAATCCCTTTATCCACAGCTTTTATTTAACTGCGGAAGCGTAATGTTAATCAAAAGTAAATTAGCATGCAGTGGTTGTAATATATTTGTTTAGATAGCCTTCAGCAGTAAAAACTTTAAATAATAGATAAAGGAAATGCGGCAAGCTGTAAAAAATTCTTCCTTAAGAATAACATTGTCCTATTTTGCTCATGCCGGATTTAAAGTGTGAAGTGGACTAAATTGGTTAATCGATTTGCTATTACTACAGAAAAGATTATTCAATTCAATGACGAAATTGTTTTCACATCATAAATGAGTTAATTATTAGCACCTTCAATTAACCACGCCAAAATAATAAATCAAGCAAATCTTGATAACAAAGGATAATATTTTTTGTTTCCACTAGTTAGCAATTTGTTCTCAATGTTTCATATTGCGGCTTATCTCTACACGTACTTTACAAAACGAATATTTTGCACCTTCTCTATATTAGTTGTTTTGCGGTAGATATTCGTGTGGATTTTTGTCATCTAAGAACTTTGATCGTTATTTTGGAAGGAGTATTGTTACTTGTCGCTTGTTTATTTATCCAGTCTCTATAGCTGTGCTTAGGTGAATTTATGATTTTGTAACAGAGATATCGGCAATCTAATACGAAACGATTGTGTACTATTCGCTACTACGTGCTCAAATTCGAACAACTGCTTATACGTTCTTTTGCGAATTGCTTTTCTATATACACAAGCAATTCTTGAAACACAAATTCCTATAAGATACTTAAATTAGGATTTAGTATCATTACTGAAACTTCTCAGCTTTGATGGGGCGAATTATTAATTAGAGAAACTTTGTTGTATCCATTCATAAATATTTAATTATAAAATCTAATAAACTCATTCATGGAGTATTTGCTTTCATTTGAGAATTCACTAGAATTCTAATTTAAGGAGAGTATATAATAGATGTTTGTTTATATAGTAAGCAATCACAATCTCCTTTTAACTAGTTAAATAATTACCTAAGATGCTGCTTTTAAAAGCAATAACGCCTTCTTTTTTCCTGCAGTTAGCAGAAACTTAATTTCTAATGCTTTCAACAAAATAATTTAATTATATTTATCTCATGCTCTATTGTGATGATAAATTACAATTTTGACGAATAGTTAGATTTAAGACAACAGAAACACAAGGAGACATTAGTAGCAGCTATGAACTGATTCAATTATGTTGAATTTTTACGTAATTGTTCGCTAAAAATATTTTGTTGCATAAAACTGATTTTAAAATTGTGTTGTCGCGGTAGCTTTGACAGATTTTATATTCCTTTTTCATAAAAACACTAGCAGAAGCCCGCGGCTTCGTCCGCGTGACTGTTGTTATGGCTTTGCATTGGAAAATGCCTCCACCTCTTCTGCCAGCCGCATCTCTAAAACGATCCTTACTTTCTATTACAAAGTATAACAATTCATTTTGGAAACATATTTAACTTTTCAAAAATCCGCCTCTTGATCTATTTTAAATCAGACTCTGTTATTTATCCGTCTATTATGTCCAAGCACTCGTTTGAAGAACTACGCGGAAAAGGGTTAGGATATTTTTACAGATACTGCATTCGAGTTATATTATTGAAGCCCGTTTCTTAGAATCCCTACTTTAACGACTAATACCGAAGTTCACTTGGACGCTATTCTACCCTTTTATGACAAAATGGCAGAGTTAATTCAATTTTCTGTAAGTTTGTTTCTAATTATTCTAAATATGTTATGTAGTCAATTAGTTGCGAGACGCTGTGTGCATTATTGAAAATCATATAAGTTTTTAAACGATCTCCAGTCCGGCCTTAGGCTCGGTATACCTAGTATACATGCGGTAGATCAACTGACTAGAAAGATCAAAGTGACAAAACAGAGTAAGTTGTAAACCCTATAACGGGGGATTCTCGTCTTACGCCCCTGAAGACGGTAACATTGGTAATTCACTCAATAAACTGGTTTACCCCGGCCACTACAGTAGAAATTGGGGTAGGTTTTACGATTGTGAGAAATTTCGGGAAGTTAGAATTCAGGGATTTTTTGCGTGAGGGTCCAAAAGTCAACACTTAATCGTAAACAAGGGTAAGATAGCCTCGGATAAGGGCGCCACTTTATCTTTAAATGGTAATTAACGGAATATTGGCAGTTCGGAAGATAAAGAGACCGACCTCCAATTCTTTTACCTAAGATTATGCTACTATTGACTTACATTAAATTAGTCCCTTCTATGCACGTGGCTGGGTTTCACTCTCGATCAGGTAGAATTACGACGGTTTATCTAAAATAACTAAATGCTAAAAAAAATGAAAACTAATTCCTGTAAGAAAGCATAAGTTATCACAACGTATCTACATATAATAATAAAATAAGATTTGTACTTAAAATTGAATACAATGAACAGTAAAACGTAGGACATACAATCAAAGCATTACAGGTTCTCCCACAAGTAATTAACGGGGGCGAATAGATACTATTTCTAAATCAAGGGGCCTTGTGTTCCTAAAACTAAACTACGCTAAAATGAACAAAAGAAATTGGCCGCAATGACCCTAAATATTATAAATTATTAAATATTCACAAACGCTTGTCTTTTTGTTGTAGTCTTACGGGCTCGTCCGATAGTTCTACGTGATCATCCGCTTTGCCGCAGCCAGAATAATTTAGCACGGGGTGGACATTGACGGAGGTTAATTAACGAAAGTTTTATCAGTTACTTGGTGATCTGAAGATTACATTATTCTCGGAGAAATTGGAGATTACAGATGGCGGTCTCGGTTATTCACTTTATCGTATCTTTAATACAACCTTATCAGGATTAACTCTTTTGGTTCCAATTGACAGAAAGTTGGAATCGACCCTTTACTGTAAATTCACCCTAGGCGGAAATAGATCAAGCGGACACTACTTAATCCCTTAAATCGACATACGGGTACTATTCAAATATTCTTTGAATATACTGACCACACGCACAATCAAAGAAGCAACTTTATTTGTTATTCCTACGAGCAGTACTCGTGAAGTGAAGTCTTTCCCCTTGAAATTGAAGCGGTGAAGACGAGAGGGGTCAATATATATTTTTAAACTTGTTGAACTTCAAGCGGGAATTGTTGAATTTCTGTTTATTTAATAAAATTCTCCTAATTTTTATAAATTCTAACTTAGGATTTTAAGCTTTTCATAATCGTTCGTGAAATGGAATTATATTATTTATAAGATTACAAAGCAATTTGACGTTTTGGTACTTTACCAATTGGATTTTATTAATACTACACGGAAATATATACCAGGTGTTTACAACTAAGCGACCAAAATCGTAAGATTTTCAGACGCGCTTACAACCCTTGCTAAGCTCTTAGGGCTCTCAAATGCATTTATTATGGGTTGGCCTCCATCAATTACATACAACTGCCACAAAGTAGGAGATCCATAATTATTAGCCGCTTCCTTGAAATCAACAGGTTGTTACCAGGGTTCGTGTTTACCACCGATCCTCTAGAACATTGTTATGAAGAGATTAAAAACCCAGCATTAGTATAATAGTCATACTCACGTCTAGGCATATGCTCATGGCCAAACCTTCTTCAGCAATGGATCGTCTTAGCAAGTTTTGGAAGGTACTATGGTTGGCGTGTTGCTCCTGGACGGCAAACGACATTGATAAAGCCAAAGGAATATTTATTTCAAGTAACAGATATACACACGATTGAATAGAGGACTACGAATTCGAATCGCTGGGAGAATTCTTGAACTAAGCATGCTAGTTAAATACCAAAGAATTGTCATAGACTGAAAATGTATCTCGCTTGCTCATGTCGGACATTAAAATAACAGTCGACAAATTTACCCGCGGGCTTACACGGAAAGTAGGCCTTACGTAGGGTATAGAAAGCAATATGCTTCGAACGCTTAATCAGGTGGTCATTGAACCTATTTTACGTGATGCGTGATATTGCACAACATTATGTAACTTGAAATAATAATTAAAACTTTATCTTATCCAACATAAGGACCAAGATCTGCATTTCAAAACAAAGCGAAAGCCTCCAAGAATTAGTATAAGGAATACAATTATAGAGAACTGAAGTACTTCGGTTTCAGCTTTTGAAGCGAAGACATTTACCGCGCTCTCGTAGTGTGGTACAGACAAGTTGTCCGCCTTTCGAATTTCATTTCACAGCATCGACTGAAAATCTCAAATACAGTTCGACTGTCGATCAGTTTCAGCGCCGCTACACTCACCGACGACATTTCATTGCAAGAATATCTTTTAACAGTTTTCTCTACTTTACATGATTCCCGATAATAACGTTCTACTTTTAAATTAATAGGCGATATTTCAACAATATTTCAATAGAAACTTTATACCGGGTTGTGTATATAAATAGTGACGGGAATGTTACTTTGGACACTGAAGAATTGCGATTGCTGACGAGCTACAACAATGCGAAATCGGCCGTCCTAAAATGCCCTTTAGAATTCAAAGCACAGTTCCTTGCCACTTATTTTTAAATTTACTCCCTGATGAATTACGAGAGCGGGATAATAATTAGGCGGCCTAAGAATGAAAAAAAGGTATTATTATTATTATTGTTTTTCAAACTTCTAACCGATCAGTATATTTGTTCCAGAAATATTTTAATTATTTGGTTCTGTGGCTTTGACCTCCTGATTAGTTGCAAATATTTGCCCCCTAGGAAAATTTCTAGTTTGGGATATAGGTGAAAATCCGATAGAGCTAAGTCAGGCAAGTAAAGCGAAAAGAGAAGCTAATCATATCTTGATTGGTGAATCTTAGTCATTGAAGAGATACTGGTGTGAAGGCTGGCATTATCATGATGAAAAATGATCTTTTTGCGCCTTAAACTGGGCCTTGTTGCGCGACTTTTTTCGTTCAACATGCCCAAAAAATTAGCATGGTAATCCTCATTTATTATTTGCCCCGATAGAAGGTAATCGACCATTAACGTTTCTTTAGCATCCCAGAAAACCGACGCCTTTACCTTTCCAGCAGACTTCGTTGTCACGGCTTTCTCTGGGATCGAACAAGCTGGTTCAGTCCACTACCTAGATTGCAGTTTTATTTCAGGGGTGTAGTAATGAATCCATGTTTCATTTGTGAAATCCTTTGAAAACAGCCCAAACGTTCTTGCGACAGTTGAATCTGCACTGGTTTTTGCTCCAATGAGAGTAAACGTGGAACTTATCTTGCAGTTAGAGTTTTCATGCCTAGTGTTACAATACTGCACACCTGCTTCTTTCAAATACCCACAGTGCTGTAAATGTCGCTGAATTTTAGTGTCTTGTCTTTTATTACCATATCGTGGAGTTTTGCGACCATTTATGACGGAGGGTGTCTCGGTCGGCGATCATCTTGGACGCTTGAACGTTTGAACTCAGCTACCCAACTTTTTACATCGTATATGAAGTAGCAGAATCATCAAAAATGTTCTACGTTACTTCAAGAATATCTGCATTTTTTAAATCTTTCATTTACTGAAACATAATAGCCGTATGTTTCTCGATATTATCCAATGCAAAACAAACAAAAACAGTTTCACATTGCGAAGCTGCAAACAACAAACTATTTGACAGGTTGAAATCAAATTTCATACTAATAATTAGAGTAGTACTGTTCTCTATTTGAAGGCCACTCTCGCATATTGCGAGTTTTATTTTATAAAAGTCGTTTTACCGAATTTATTAGAAAATTTTTGGGAAATATCCATGTTTACTTTCTTTTAACTATTGAAATATAGTATTGAGAAAGTGTTGTTTTCGTCCAAAATCTTTGATGTCGAAGTTTTAGTGGAAATATACGTTTTCGGGTTCCCTGAATCCAAAAATCATGTTTTTAAAAATTGATCTGTTTGTGTGTGTGTCTGTGTGTGCGAACAGGATATCTCCAAACAAAAATCGTAGATAAACAAAATTTTATGTTTAAGTTTTTATCCATCCTCGCACGCGACTACAACAATTTCATTAGAATCCAATTACCGGAAGTGTCATTTTTTGGTTTTTCGAGTTTTTCTCGAAATCAGCTGTAACGATTTTTTCAAATTCTATATTTAAGTTTTGTATCTTCTGCACATGAGATGTCAAGAATTTAGTTAAAATCTAATGACCGGAAGTGCCACTTTATTCTTGCGATTTTAAAGTTTTTTTGCGATTTTCTCGAAAGCAGCTGTCACATTTCCTTTAAAATGTGCTACGGTTATTATGTATTTAATACCCCTTTATATGAACTTAGCAGTTTTTCTGAAAAAATGCATTGAAGCATGTTATCAGAGAAAATTTCCGGAGTTAAGCAGCATTTCGTTTGTCCGGTAACTTGGAAGGGTATAAGTAACAATTATCGTTTCTAAACTAATCGTAAATAATAACTTAATCATTTGTGGACACTATTTGCATATCTATGTGCGTAAGAGAAAATCGTGTGTTATCTCACGCCAGATTTTTCTGTAATGTAATTACCTGCAAGTAAAAGATACTTATGTCATCTACACCGTTTCATGCAAAACAGTTTTGATATTTACTGTCTTTTAACAGTTTTAGCTGCTTTACATAATTTCCTATAATAATGTCCTAATTTTAAATTAGTGATGGCATTTCAATAATATTTTAATAAAGGTGTTTCAATAGAAAGTTTATATTTGATTAGCTTACTACTCAATCGCTACAACTCTGGTGTGTGTGGGGTATAGGTCAATCGATTGCCTGGCTTATAGAAATTCATGGACCGGACCGTGCTTTATGTGGGCAAGAATATTGCAAAAAACGGTGAATCGGCGACTAAAGCGCTGAACATTTTACATTTATTGTGGTCAATGTAACATAAAAGATGCACCAAGTGTTCCTCTTATACGAAAATGAGTCGTACAGTTTGAAGAGGCAGGTGCAACATTGAAGAAACGGAAATCCGGACAACCAAGGCCAGCAAGAACGGACGTATCCGCGGAAAGTGCAAATTAGTCTGTTCGTGACAATCGGAACCTTTCCATTCACACCGCATTTGTGCAAAGATCTCAAACTGCATCCCTAGAAAATCCAATTGTTGCAAGAATTGAAGCCCCGGGATTACGGTCTTAGGCTTCAATTCGTTAATCAAGTAACTGGGCGCCTTTCAATATTTAACAACATCCTGTATTCAAATGAGGTTCATTTTCACCTCAATGGGCATGTGCGCAGGTAGAATTTCCATTACTGGAGTGCAACCAATCCGAAACGCAAGCATTAGAAACCCCTATATCCGCCTGAAATGGCTGTAATTTTTCGAAGATGCGGGAGGACGAGAAGTTATAGTAAATTCAAAGTATTATGTGGAGGTGTTAGATGACTTCTTGGTACTTGAACTGCAAAACTTTTCCGGGTATAGCCAAAGAGCATGGTTTTAGTTGGACAGAGTCACGTCACACACGTCGAATACGTCTCTGCCCCGAGTTCGTGAAATTTTTCCTCTTAAAGTGATCTCTAGGAGAGGCGACATCAATTGGCCTCCACACGGTACTGATTTGAGCACTATGTATTTTTTCTTATGGGGATATCTTAAATTCAAAGCGTACGTCACTAATCTGACTTCATTCGCGTAGTTGATAGAAAACATCCGTTACGAAATGGCAGCCATTCCGGAGTCTACATGACGAGCCGCCATGAAAAATTTTGCTACTCGCTTTTAATGAGTGCTGTGAGCGTGATGGTTTACATTTAGATGACATTATGTTGAATAAGTGAATTCCTAAACTAAGTTCATCGACAGACCTCAACATTTCTATTATATTGATACATCAAATATAAACTTTCTTTTGAGAGATCTTTATATATCGATCCTATATATGTATACTGATAGAGGAGTGAAAGCTAATAGATCTGACCTTGTAAAAAAACTTAATTCAAGGAAATGGATGCTAATAGATGTTGCCAGCTCAGGTGCAGTCCGGGTGAAGGCGTTTGAAAAAAAAGGGAAGACAAAGACTTATCAATTGAATTTTCTAGGACGTAGGAGTAGATGTGATATCAATAATTATCGGGACATTTGGGCCGATTCTCTATTACTTGCTTGAGAATTTTGCAAAATTTCCTGCCAAATAGATTTAGGACGTAGTACTATATGGCGCTTTCCGTATCTTGTATGTCATAACTCGCTTTTCTCCCATGCAACAGCTTATTGCTCAGAGTAAAGTAAAAGTGAGACAAATAACCAGTCGCCGAGATCAAAAAATATTGTATGCGCCTACTCCCACATGTAGTATCCAAAAAACTTGTGAGTATAGCAGTGGAAGGTGAAAATTTCTCAGCTGGTCATCGTCTGAGTAATAAGTGCTGTGGAAAATAAGGCAATAATAATAATAATAGTAGCTGGTCTCGTTTGGTATAGTGGTTAGCAGGTTTGCCGTTACGCATAAGGGACGCGGTTTATAACCCGCTCTATGCCGGTACAATTTTCAGTGTGAGAATATATAAAAATAATGTATTCTTCTCGGATAAGGAAGAAAAATTGTAGGTATTGTATTAATACAATGTTTGACACGTGAAAGATCGATAGAACACCGCCATATTTACCAACGTATTTGTTGAATCCGAGTAGGTCAAAAGAATTTGCATACCCTGAAGTTTTAACACTAAATAAACGAGCAGTGATAATAATAATTTTAGTTTTGTTACATTTCCCACTCGAATGCATTAACTATTAAAATATTTAATTATATTTGCCGATATTTGAAGTATAATGATGCCATGGATCTGAGCAGGTTTTACAGGTACATTATTTTATGATTGATTTTCCATTTCTTAGAGAATCTTTTTTAGTACATTTATGCTAGTTAGTGCAGTATACTTACATTTCCAAGTAGATATACGTCGAGTTTAGAATGTTTCCCTTATTGAAAGATGCTCGGTGAATAGAAAAACGTGTAAATGGTTTTATGTAGGCACTTAGTGAGAGGCTAAGGAAGCCAGTAGCACTGCGGTATGTGAGTATTTGTAAGGGTCCTTTTTTAACGTGTATTACATTTTTTCGTTTATTTAAAAATATTTTCACTTTATTAGATGTTCTCAAACACTCACTTCAAGAGAATCGTAGATTTTCAATTTTCAGATTGTGTATGTTAATTAATTAAATACGGTTAATGTAATAAATTTAATTTAACATTCTCAAATAAGATCATTTTACAAAATCCATTTTGTCGTAAAGCTGATTGTGCAAATCGAAGGGATTTAGGGAAACTTTGGCTGCCTTGTTTCAGAAAATAAACTTGAATGCATGTATAAGATTGCTTGAAATTGATGCAAATTTAAATCCAAAGCATTCCAAGTGAAAATTGATTTATATTCACCGTAGAGCAACAGATTGGAATAGAAATGAGTATATTGATATCGTATTGAAAAAAATCAGTTTCGGGAAATTTAGAAGTAAACTTTGTTTGACCAATAATAACCTTTAATCGTTTGATACTAAATTACATCTGATACTTTATTTTACTCCAAATAGCCTTATGGAAATTTATGATTCAGAATCCTTTCATTGTTACTTTCAAAAGCGGATCACTTTAATAACTAAAAGTAAAACTTATTTTCGAAATTTATCTAACCCATTGTTTATAATGAATCTAACTATTTGTCCCATGGACGCAAAAACTATTTTAGAAGTTGGATAATAAAGGCAACATTATTAGATGTATTATTGCCTCGAGATACTGAGATTAAATATGAAGCTACCCTTTATGTCTCATAATTTCTGATATACGTTTGCGATACACTTGAATTAGTGGCGTTAGGGAACGGTATTGGAGTTGGGATGTAAACTGTACGAGGGAAGCTGTGTTCGCTTGATAATTAGCTGCGGAATTGAGGTATCCTGTACCTTGTCACGGCAGAACCGCACACAACGTATCGATTAATAATAAATCAACGTTCCACCTTAAGACTTCATATAAACAAGTACCCTATAATGCCTGTTTTAGCATCTAGATACTAAAGATTAACATAGGTTAACTATAGTTAAACACAAATCTGAAGATTTTGCCGCATAGATTTAAGATTTAAACTATCAATGGAAGTTTTTGTTTAGTTTTAGATTTTTGATTCTCCAAGCGAAGTATTTTGAAAAAGATGTGAATTCGAAATTTCATGCCAGTCTTAACTTTTGTGAAGCGAAATTATAAATCATTGAAATATTATTTCGATTTATAGAGTGCAACAGAGATTAGATAATTATTGAATAAAATTGAGCCTCAAAACTATTGTTACGTAATTAATAAATCTGTTTTAAAAATAACGACGTTTCAAATTTATAAAGTAAAGCATTTTTAAAACACAAATACTGAAGCAAATTAAAATAAAACGTGATAAATAGCTGATGAACAATTCTATTAATAAGTATCATTGCTGAAAGGCGAATTGAAAAAATTCATACAAAAATATTAATTTTGAACAATTACAAAAACATGATATTAGATTTCATGGAGTGCTTTACGTATTATACTTTAATCTCTACATATTTTACCCTGCGAACAGAGAACCAGCGTACAAATAACAGTTTCAGTCTCAAAATTAGTTTTAAACCCATTCACACCACACACATCTCCCACCATCCCAAAGGGTTGATGCATGTATAACGATAAGCAGAGGCGGATTAAGGCCCCAGGCACAGAATAAAATATTGAACCCCTTAAATTAGTAAAATAGAAAAAAGGGTAAAGTTGTGGTTTTGCGGGGCCCGTGAGAAACCGGGCCCAGGTGTGTCCGCCGTTAGATCCGCCTCTAACGATAAGCTGAAGCAGATAATGACTATATCCCAGTAAATGCTCATTTGCAAAACGCCCTAACAAATAATTATATCGATACTTCAAATTCCTGCCAATCTGGCAAAATTATATTCGTTGATACACCCTTTTTACACGTCTTTGATGCATTAAGTTTTTTTCTGCTTAACCGTTCATCTAAACTTTTTGAGGGAGAGCGATACTGATAAAATTTCGGAATGTGGCAGCACTGCAGCTTACAGGACAATTGACCTACAAAATTCGTAAAATTTGAAATATCTACTGTCAAACGACTATTCCAGTGAGGGTGTATATAGAGCTGTTCTATTACAGAATAATTTTAAAATAAACATAACGCGGAAAAAACGTGGATTTAAATTATAAACGTTTTCTGCAATGCTTTTATGTTATTGACGATCGAAGAAAAGTGAAAAGAAGTGTATGGATGATCTAAAAACTTCTTTGAGTAATGAGGTACTATCAGAAACAACTGTGTTTCGATTGATAACAAGAATTTAAATTCGGCCGTAGTAACCTTAGTGGTAAAGTTCATGAAGATCGACCATTGACATCAAAAGGAGCAAAAAACATTGATGCCATATGAGAAATGATAAATGCGAATCATCATGTAACTTACAGAGGAATTTATTCATCCTTAGGTATCAACTAGGAACAACTAAATCAAATTTTACAAGAGCACTTGGGTGTCAAAAATTATGTTCACCATGGATTCCCCAGAATTTGACAGGCTTGTGTCAAATAGTGCCGAGAAACCCTAAAACGAAGCAACACTAGTACATAAAATTTGGTATACGACATTGTTAGTGGTGATGAGAGTTGAATATAAGCCTATGAACCTGAAACGAAACAACAGTCGACTGTTTGAATGTTTCAAAGTGAAGCAAAGCCAACTAAAGTTGTTCGTCCTGTTTTTAAACAAATATAGCTTGTTTTGTATCAAAAACTGGGCATGCCGTTACTGTACTTTAAGAAGACCATAAAACTGTAAATCCTGAGTAGTATACAGCCATCTATTTTGTCTGAAATGCAAAAAAATTAAAAAGACGAATCATTCTGCATCACGACAATGCGATTTTACACACAGCACGATGAACTATGAACTATTTGGCCAGTACAAAAATGGAATTAGTGTCTGATCCACCTTATAGTCCTAATTTAGGTCATAGTGACTCTTTTACGTTTCTAAAATTCAGACAACGTATGCGTGGTCAAAGATTTTCAACGCTAGACGACGCAGTTGAAGCGTTGAAGAAAGAAATTTTGGCTGTGCCGACCTTTGAGTGGAAAGAATGTTATAACAATTGGTTTAGTCGTATGAAAAAATGTGTAGAGTGTAAAGGGGAATATTTTGAAAAGCAATAAAGGAATTTCTTTAATTATTGGTATGTTTGTTTTCTTCTATCCCTAAATTAAAGCAGCAACTCTCGTTTACATAAATAATTGAAGAATTCAATCTTGAATTGTTTCGAAAGTTTCTTCTCTTAAATATGCCTGAGTATCTTTTAGATTATTATTCAAATATTATATAACGAAGTTGGACGCGAATGTGCTCTTATTGAAGATACGGGTGTAATTGGGTCTTTTGCAATGTTGCTCGCTATCTGACGCTTTTGCAACTGATGACGATTGTGATAGTGGAATATGTTTTGACTTTGAGAATGGAACATTTATTATTAGCTATAGTGTCCATTTTTTGTCGAATATGTTAAGTTGACTCTATGAATTTATATAGTT
This sequence comes from Phrixothrix hirtus, assembly GCA_024586415.1. Lineage (NCBI taxonomy): Eukaryota > Metazoa > Arthropoda > Insecta > Coleoptera > Phengodidae > Phrixothrix > Phrixothrix hirtus. Next base: position 13,695 of record JAHWXV010162210.1, read on the forward strand.
CATAAGTAAGATGCAGTGTAATTCTCTATTTTGTTACCTTATTTTATCTAGTTGCATTTCTGTCCATGGTAAATTTTTATCTGATAGTATTTTTACTTTTTGAAAAGCATGCAGATTATTAATATTTGAATGGCAAGATCATTAGAACCTTGGTTGAGGTTTTCAGTTACCGTTATTTAACTTTTACTTCCCATACTTTGTAATTAAGAAAACCCACTAAGCGTAAGTTGTTTTTCGGAGATAAAGTAGTCATCATTATGTTCCCTTGTAAAATAAACAAAGAAAACGCACAATGTGTCACGGGAGCGCTAAGCGTTACACTCAACAACGGTACTGATAGCCGCTAGCTCTTCGGAGTAGGGGGGGTTCCAGGTAAAGTCCACCAGCAACGTCCGCGCTCTATGGGAAGTCGCTGGAAACGCGTACAATGAGTCAAGATATAGGGAGGGCGCCACTGCTCCAGATAAGCCGCTCAAAGTATGGAACTATCCTTCGAAACAGATACAAACAGTTCCGTGGCTTATAGTTGATTTGGTCCCGGGGTTGCCTGTTATTAGGACCCCAAATATTATTATCAATTAAGCTCGTGATCAAAAGGAGGAACCTAAATTAGTACATATCACCTGAAATGCAAGTATTAGCGATTACCTTATTCTACGTTTAAAATAAAAGTCTAGTTGAATAATGCGACATATCTATTGTTAAAGAAATTGCTTATTTAGCATACACACACAGGTTACAAAAGGTTACAGGAAACTTGTCCATCTCTTAAATTTAGCGTGTTTCAAGAGGTACTAGAAGAACTACTCAGTCTACTATACACTAAAATTAGGGTTAAAAAGACTAGGTACCGTTCACAATCGGGACAGAAGGTATGTAGTAAAAGGGGCTCCCCTCGCACGGAAAGCATTAAACTGGCCTCTACAATTGGTTGACAGCCCGGAGGTTCGCTTAAATTGAATTCTCGCAGATAGACGTGGATATTTTGCTTATGTCTTTCACAGGCCAACAATAAAGGAGCAAAGGAACAATATTATAAAAGGGTACCTGAGTTTTATTCGTCAATTTATCAGGCTTCCTGATTGTCCTGAACCAGAGTCGTCAATCTTAATTTATTTATGAATGCTTGCATCGCAGAAAGACGTAACACATCCAAAAGCAGCGACCGTGGTGGAGAAAAAATGCAGGTCAATCCCAGAGATATGCTATTCCATTTCTCAGGCTTGGTAGTTCAATATACTACATTATGCTGAGATCCTATACTCACACACCCGAACACTTCAAAAAAAGAGAATCAACACCCACGACCGATTCTTACACAAACTGCGCGACGAATTTTTACTGATTACAAATATCGTCAAAATCCACCACACGTGAAAAACTACATTTAATTGTCACTTTTATATTTAATTATCAAATTCCCAATCGTCACGGACATAGAAAACGTATCTCTTGTGTTTTATCCGGCAGGAAGCTCTCTATTTATTACTTTTGTTGTCCTTGCCAACAACGCTGTTTTAGAAAATAATACAGCGGCAAATTTAAACGAAAAAGATTTTGTTTATTAGGCTCGGAATGTCAATAAACTCTGATAAATGCCACAACCTACTCTTTTTACACCTGAACTCCCTGCAACGTTACTCTATCCTCACTAGCATTCGCTTGCACTACCTTCCTTCATTTGAATCCATCCCTACAGACGAGGTAGGCACCATAAATTCTCGGCCTAACGGGCTTATACAGGTTCTAGCATGTTCAAATTCCGTTACGTCATAGTTTTACATGCGCAACACCATATATAAGTACATTACGGATCGAAGAGTAGCCAGGCAGACAACGTGACTAGTGCATGGAAATATCTCAGCTAACAAAAATTGAGTATCTCTTGGCCTTAAATTTTTAACAAAAGAACGACATACGCCTAATCAAATTAAACAACGTTCAGACGGCATGTATGGTAATTTATCGCTTTCATATTCCTCTGTAAAATCGCAGGCAAAAATATTTCCGTTTGGGATAAGCGTCACTTCAAGATGTCGAGCGCCCTGGTTGACCAATAGAAGTGATAACGCCTCAAGAAATGTCCATAATTGAAGAAATAGTATTAGAAGATCGCCTTTGAAATGGTGTCTAACATAACTGAAACAAGTATTCGTCAAATTCTCGATATCCGTTTAGGTATGGGTAAGGTTATTGCAAGATGTCTTCCGCGTCTTGTCCTGCTCTCCAATGTCAACTTCGGGTCAAATGTGTACGCTCATTTTTAAACATATGTGAAGCCAATCTAAAACCGATGTTGGAGTCCATTCTCGTAGGAGATGAGACAATGGTTGCGTTTTATGATCGTTTATTCAAAATATAGTCAATGGAATGGCGGCCATCCAATAAAACTTGTCTCTGGAAGACGAACGCCGTTTAATCCACGGAAAAGGTGATGGCCATAATTTTCTGATATTGTGAGGGTATTTTACTCATTGAATTTAAAGAGTACATATTATGTGTCTTTTTGCATAAATTAAGGGACAATATTCGTGCAAAACGTCGAGGAAAATTGACCAAGGTGTTTATTATTTCACAACAATTTCATAAGCTGCCATCGACGGATGCGGCTTTCAAGAATTCAAACATCCGGACATGACTCCTGGTGATTATTGTTTATTTTATAGTTTAAAGAAAACCTTACGGGATGCCGTTTTCAGGACGATAGTGAGGTGAAAGTAGCTGTAATAGAACATTTTGAAGGAAAAGCTTTAGATTGTCTTTAAAATGGTATAGAATTATTAATTGATCGTTGTAACAAGTATATTGCAGTTAGGGGAGATTGTTTTTAATACATAGTATGGAATAATTGAAAGAAATCGCTACATAATAATTAACAAGTTTATAATTAAAAATGCGAAAATTAAGTTTTAAATTAAATATAAATCAAAAAAATCAGAAATTAATATTTCTAGTTCGGGTCTCGATATAATTTAGCAATATTGATTTTAAGAATTAACAATGTTTTGTAAATATGCTACCATATATTTTGTTGTTTAATTATCAAAGGCATTATTTAATTCGATCTAATTTTATTAATGTTTTAAAATTTCTCACCTTAAATGCACAATCCTGTACAGATTAAAAAATCATTTCGCTACACAATTTTTAGTATTATAATCTGAAAAACAATTAATTCACAGTATAAGTGTTATACTAATGAATAAAGTATTTCAGAAACAGTTAACTCCATGTACTAATGGTTACTATCACTTTGCATTTATGCAAAGAAATACTTTCCTAAAGAAATGAAAGTTCTTACCATGGCCAAAGTATTCATAAAATAACCTTAATAATGGTGTATAATAAAATAATTTTACGATAGCTAATTTGATATAGTAACCCGTATATCATATCCTAAATTGATAAGAGGGGAGAAAAAGGATGACAAATCTAGCCTGTTCAATGTTCTAGGAAGGGAAAAAATTTGCTAATTCTACTAAACACTACATGGGAACGCCTAACCATTTTTACACCATCTACATACAATTTAGTCAGCTTAAGTTAAAAATACATAGACTGTAGAACCTCACAAGGAAGTGTATTTTACTGATAAAATGTATTGCGTTTGATAAAGAATATAACAAACTATATTGAATCTAAAGATATCACGAAATTATTAGCCTAATTTAGAAATGTTTAAAATACGTAAATCGTTCGTTATACAGGGTGTTGCGATTATGATGGGTTACAACTATGTGTAAAACTTAAAAAGATAGAAAACCATATTTGCATGGATACCTAATACTATTTAATCTTTCTACAGAAAATATTTTCAAGATGGCCGCTCTTCTTGAAATACCGGATTAGCTACCAACTACTTTTTTTTAAATGTAACGCGCCAAATGTTTTGCAGATTCTAATTTAGGGTAAAAATTAAAAGAAGTTTAGAAATTTTTATCACCCTAACGTTTATACTTTTTGAAATATAATTTTTTATCCTGCCGAAAGCAAAAATCCCGTTCTATCTCGCGGACTATAAATACTGCAGTCGTAACATTTTTACATCACCACGACGTTATAGTGGGATAGTTATCTACCAAAATGTTTTGAAAATATCTCTTGGTGTATGGGATCAACTTGGGGCCCATCCACAAACTACACAAAATTGCCAAAAATTTAGTTTTCTCAAATGGAACTACTGAATTTTTATCCCAGCAAATGATGAAGAATTTAACGGGGCTTCATTTGATGTCAGGTATTCCTATGCCTATTTTTCAGTTTCTCAGTTATGGATTTTTGTCGTAGTAGACTTTGATAATAAGTGCCATAAAACATAACAGTATACTTTCTGATTTATTTATTGTAAGGGATGTTCAAAATTACAACCATTAACCTATCAAGGTTTAAAAATTTGTATACTAACGCCTCCGATATTGACTCTTCTTGTTTTTGTGGGCTCAAAATGTCAAAAGAGTTAATAACGCGAGATCGTAACTCATCCGCGCTTTGAACTAGAGTATTATACCCATATACCTCTGCTTTAACTTTTTCCCACAAACAAAAATCTAAAAGTGTTAGATTTAGTGACCCAATTTGTCGCCCCTAAGTATCATGGCGGCAAAGCCATTTGTCATCAAATATATTTCTCAACTTTTGACTACCGTTAGCATTGCAATCAGCTGAGTACCACCCAATGGGAACCAGTGGTTGGCCAATTTTCCCAAGGGAAAGTGTTCAAGGAATTTCTTGAAATCTCTAAATAGTTTTGAACAGTTAAATTTCCGTCGTACAGAGAAGAAAAATATCTATCGCCCTTTAGCATAGTGATTACACTGAAACTTAATTTTGTCTAAAGGTTTCGTTCCCTTGTTCACAGGTTTCCTGTGACCCAAACGTATAAATTATTTCGATTAATAATACCTTTACGTCTAAATTTGGATTTTTAGGACGAAATTGTTTTTTCTAAAAATCTGGAAAAAAATTCGATACCTTATATTTAAATAAATACAGTTAATACTGCTTTCGATATTTCAAGAAAATGGCCATCTTGAAGATATTTTATATCGAAAGATTGTATCACATCAGGCATCCATGCTACTTATGGCTTGCGAATATTTTCTAGATTTACATATACGAGGGCTATCCAGAAAGTCGTTTTGTTGTAAAAAAAGACTCAGTGCAAGAAAAAAAAATGTATTATATACATTTGAAAGCGGCACCGAAATACTACTTTTCAACGTAGTCATCATACAAATTTAGACACCTATCATAGCGGTAAACAAGCTTTGAATTTCTATTGTCATAAAATTTTGCCCCCTGAGACTTCAGCTAATTAGTCACGCCCTCCCACAGTTCCTCATCATCATCAAAGCGCTGCGTTGCGAACCACGACTTCATCTTTGGTAAGAGGTGGAAGTCGCTGGGTGCAAGGTCCGGGCTGTATGGAGGATGAGGATAAACCTCCCACTGAAAACCTTCAAGGACTTGTCGGGTGCGATTTTCCGTGTGTAGTTGGGCGTTATTGTAAAAAAACAAAGTTTTTGAACTCAACTTTCCTCTATGCTTGTTCTAAATCGCTCTTCTTAAATTTTGCAATGTTTGGCAATGCCCCTAAGAGTTTATTGTAGTTCCGCGTTCAAGTAAATCAATAAGAAGCACGCCTTCCTGTCCCAAAAAACGGTTGCCATAATTTTCCTTGCAGACAAGGTTTGCATGCATTTTCTCGGCTTTTTTGGGGAATTTGTGTGCCGTCATTCCATATACTGCAATTTGGTCTCGCAGTTCACATGTTTCACCCACGTCTCGTCTCCCGTTACAATTCGATCTAGTAATGAGTCGCTGCCTTTGTCGTAAAAGTCCCGAAATATTAATGACGCTGCCATTTTCTGTTAGGAGTTTTGGAACCTATCTTGCACAAAATTTGTGGTATTCCAATTTCTGAGAAACAATTTCATGCAACAAACTGCGTGACATTTGTGGAAAACTGAGAGAAAGCTCTGTTATTGTGGATCGGCGGTTTTCTCTATCCTTTTAATCGACTTTTGCAACAATTTCATCAGTCACAATGCTTGGTCGTCCGCTTTGCTCTTCCTCGTGTACATTATTTCGGCCATTTTTAAACCTAATGTACCATTGACGCACTCCACTGTCAGTGATAACGTTGTTCCCGTACACCACACAGCTGTTGACAATTTTCGCTAACAAAAACCTTATTATAGAACGCACCTCACAACTCGCGGGATTTTCTATTGCGGCACACATTTTAAACTGTTACTGTGAAATAACGGGGAACGACACGAACTTCGTGCTAACACAGATGGATGCTGACTGAGCCAAGGAACGCACAGACAAGAAAATGGGCGCGCTGCGCGCGCTTATAGCGGCTATAGACGAAAACGTAATCGACTTTCTGGATAGCCCTTGTATTTCTAATCTGCCATGACTGTGGGATACCCGGTACACAGGGTAATTACAAATATTTACAAGACTAACCAAAACAAGGTTACTTCCAGTAAATTTAACTGTTCGAAATTACTGACAAAAAACTCCAATTTTCTAATTTGATCATACGGTGTTACATAAGCGACGTTGTCTCTCCAACCAAATTTGCAAGTAGATCGTTCTAAGATGGCGATTCTTTAACTATCTGGAAAGGTGCAAAAGACCCATATTTAAGAGGATATACGTAATCAGCATTTGACACTTAATCGCTTCATATGCACCAACCATGAGTATAAATATGCGAAACGACTAAAAAATACGAGAAGCAGATATTTAAAACCAGTCATGTCTAAATTTGAACAAAGTCAGCTTCATATGCTTTCTAAATAAGAGTCATGAATTGTTTGTAATTTTGTAATAAATACTGATCAAATTCATGCAGACCCAGTAGAAATTAGGTGGTAAATATAAAATATTCGACCAAAGTGGGACATTATTCAAGTTGCCATTTTTCATATAAAACATTATGTCCAATAATTCTTATTAGCAATATAAAATAAATTTATTCAATCACAGACATGTCCAATGCGTACTATTGCAATTGAATTTCTGTATTCTCTCAAATATATTTTAAGTTTTATTGTTAGATGGTACCACTCGCCTCAGCAAAGCTCAATATTGTATTTTGCAGAAAACGCGAGGCTTCTGTGGTGACTTTTCGCAATAGTGAACGCTTTTGTCTACTAACGCGTTGTTCTGTTAAGTACTAGTGATCTGGAACAAAATATAAAATGTTTATCTGTGAGGTTTAGAAAAAGAAAACGCAGAATTAAAATTTTTGACGAATATACTTAATCAGGAAAATTTAAAAAATCAGGAAAGTGAAACCAGAATGTTCAGAATGAACACTTGACGTTTAGATGAGGATTATTTTTGGTTTAATTTGAATTTGGTATTCATTAATTATTATGGTATTACGATAAAAATATCTTGTAAGGTGACTGGCCCGTTTTTGTAAAATTTCATTACTGATTTTTAGTAAAAAAATCATGTCCACTCTTCAATCATAAATAACAATTAAAAAATGTAGTGAGTTCATCGTTAGTGGAATAATTTGGTAATGAAGTTGAGTTAAGAATTAAAAAAATCTGGTGTGAGAAAACGTACGACTTTCTCTTACGCACATAGATATACAAATATGCAAATCTTTACAAATAATTAAAATATTATTTACGTTTATTTTGGGAATGGTAGTTGTAACGGTCACCCAAGTTACTGGACACGTAAAACCCTGCTTCACTCCAAAGATTTTCTCTGATAACTCGCTTCAACGCATTTTTACAGGAAAACCTCTAGGTTAACGCAAAAGGCTGTTAAGAACATAAGAACCGTAGCAAATTTCAAAAAAATTGTTAAAAACGTTTTCGAGAAAATAGCAAATAACTTAAAAATCGCAAGAATAAAGTGGCACTTCCGGTCATTCGATTTTATCTAAATTCATGCTGTCACATGTACAGCACATATAAAATATAAACATGGGTTTTGATTTTCATATAATGATTACTTTTTGAGATACGTTGTTCATAACTAATAGTCCAAGTACTTGCGGTTACTCGATTCTCAAAAATTTATTAGAGAAACTGCTTGCTTGATATTAAACTAAATTAAGTAGCTAAGAAATATATCAAGTTTAAAAAAAATCTTTATAGCCGATTTCAAGAAAACCGTGAAAATAAAGAATTCATAAAATATCTGAAAATGACAGAAATAATGTAGTACTTCAGGTTTTTTGATTTTAAGCAAATTTTTGATTTTGCATATAAAGGCGATTATGACCACAAATATAAATTTTCATTTAGTTAATGCTATTAGTTTCATATTTATTTCATTCGGAGTTAACAGTGAAAATACTTCCGATTACTCGATTTACAGAAAATTTTCTGAGTAACCGCCTAAATTATATGAAAGGGTCTTAAATGCTTAAGAAATCTAGTAAATTTTAAAAAAATCCTTAGTCGATTTCGAGAAAATCTTGAAAAACAAAATATTCGGAAAATATTTAAAAATGACAGAATTAAGGTGGTACTTCTGGTTATTCAATTTTAACTAAATTCTCGATTTAACACACTAAGGTGATTTTGACCTTGAATGTACATTTTCATTAAGCTAGGGCTTTTAATTTCATAGTTATTTTATTCAGACTTAATGGGGAAAGTACTTCCGGTTACTCGACTTACGGAAAAGTTGGTGAAAAGCCGCTTAGATTATATGAAAGAGCATTAAATTTCTAAGAAATATAGTAATTTTAAAAAAAATCGTTATAGACCATTTTGAAAAAATCTCAAACACCAAAAAATAACAAGAGTAAACTGGCACTTCCGGTTTTCCAATTTTAGTGAAATCGTTGGGGTTGCATGCGAAGATGGATAGAAACTCAAATACAAAATTTTGTTTTTCTAAGACTTTTGGTTTTTGAGTTATCCTGTTCACAGACACACACACACACACACACACACACACACACACACACACACACACACACACACACACACACACACACACGCCCACACGCACATACGCCCACACGCACACACGCATACACGCACAATCGTACACACGCATACACGCACACACGCATACACGCATACAAGCACACGCGCTCACACGCACACACGCACCCACGCACCCACGAACGCACGCGCGCGCGCACGCGTGGAGGCACGCACGCACGCACCCACACACACACACAAACACACACACACGAACACACACACACATACATACACAGACACAAACACACAGACCAATTTTCAAAAACATGATGTTCGTACTCAAGGGACTCGAAAACGTGTATATCCACTAAAATTTCGATATCGAAAACTTTGGTCGAAAACAATACCTTCTCTTTTACTTTTATTTCATATTGGGTAAGAGGAAGTAATAATGAGATAATTCACAGTGTCAATTTATTTTGATGTAATCTATTAAAACTAACGTTTTCGTAAATAACCTAGAGGTAATTACATCTTCATACTTGACTGGCATGTTGGATTATAAATTTTTTAGGATATTGTGTTTTAACTTTGTATCGCTCATTGTAATAATTTTAAATGGCGTTTAGTATTTAAAAAACAGATCTAGTTAGTAAAGAATTAAATAAATAAATAAAACGGTTTAAAATAAAATAATAGTCATGGTTAAAAATATTTTTGGACATTACGATTACTACATTATTCTAGTCGTTATGTTCAGAAATCTTTTCAACCATTGACTATTATTTTAATTTAAGCTGTTTTATTTATTTATTTAAGTCTTTAATTGACTCTATACGCTTTTTAAAATTAAACATCTTAAATTATTAAAATGATGGATGTAAAGTTAAAACACTAACCGGAAAATTTATAATCCTACAGAATCAATCAAGTTTGAAGATGTAATTTCCTAAAAGTCATTTACGAAAACGTTACCTTTAATAGTTTAAATAGTGTAAAGAAAAATGAATTCTATTGGGAGGCTACATTACGTCATTAATTTTTTTATACATAGTGACCCATTCATGCCCATGCAAGCCATTGCAAATCAGATATCTCAAAGTAAAATGTTCTTTGTTTTTCTTTTATTATCAAATTTGTATTCAATACATTACAGTTTTAGATAAATAAAAAATTAATCAATTTTCACAGAAAAAAGTGCAAAAATTAATGGTTCACTCGCTGAACATTTTCTTAGTTTGCCACAAATTTGGTTAAGTGGTCACGTCTATTTTTGGATGTTTGCTGCTTTTATATTCTACAAGAATTTCTTGAGGCAAACTTGTTAAACTATGAGTAATTTTAAAAAGCAAAATGTTATTTATATTTATATTGTTATACATATCTAGTCGATAATTATAATTTATTGATTCTACTTAGGCTCTTTCATTTAAACATTAGTTTATTATACATAAAATCAAATCTACCTCTTGATATCTAAACTTTCATATATATTTATCCTTAATTCGTATCAATTTAATATACATATATAATAAGAGCTACATTTAATGTGTTTTCAATATTTATGTCTTTTATCTATATTCAACCCTGTATTGGTTCATAGAATATTAAATCTATCTATCTAACTATCTATATGTCTAGCACAATCTATCTGATTTCAAAGTCATTGATAAAGTGTTCTTTAGAAGTGAATTAATTTGTAAAATAATTTAACGTTAAAAATGAATTAACCTAACGTTTGCTCTTGTCCAAGACACGACGCGAATTGAAAATCAAAGATCAGGATTGCAGTCTCGTTTTTAAAATTTAAGGAGAACTAAATTCGTCTTTAGTTTCAACATCTTTAACAATTTTATTTCCTTTTACTTGTTCACTAATGGTACGTACTACTTGAAGTTTTATTAGCTTCAACTATAAAATTCCAATTGGGTACCCCACGCAATATTCTTAGAACCTACGAAGCTCTATTCACCAGAGAGTCGGCACGCTAAGGCTATTATGAAATGTCTTTACATTGTAAATTGTAAATTGTTTTCAAGATCTAAGATATTTACATATTATAAAAATGCGCTCAACCTGGAATCGAACACTAAACCTGCAGGTGTGTAGTCTGGCACGCCTGCATCTGCACGACCGAGACTGTTATATGCATTGTTATACGCATTTATTTCCGAATTTAAAAACGGTATAATTTATCATTTACCAGTTTCTATTACATCAGGATAATTTAAGTGTTTAATTAAATTGTACAAAATGTGCATCGTTACTATTCCATGTATAATTGAATGTATACAAAATTCTATTAACTTTACAATATTAAACGGCCAGAGGCTTTTCAAAAAGAATGTAATAAATTTTATTAGTTAATGCATAAAATAAAAGAATAAATTGTATACACCACAATTTTTGTACAAGGAAATTCTTCTAGATGTGGAAATTAATTATTCATATTAGTAAATAAAATACTGGCTTAACTAAAGGGAAACGTGTATGAAATAATAATTTTATTGACAATCATTTAGTAATGTACCGTTTTCTAACTTTAAAGGTTCAAAAATGAGCAATTTTTAATTGATTTCCAACCAGTAGAAAAGTAAGTACTTTCCAACCTCTAAATGCTAGGTAATTTGATTTATTGAAATAGACGTTGCTATAACAATTACCTTGTTACTTATTTTATTTTTAATGATTATGAATAAAGTAATATACAAACCTCGACGGAAGTATCATTTTTCTAGAGAGAAACGAAATACTTGCACTTGGTATGTAATATATTTTAGATTAAAATCATATACTGAGTTTTACCAACTATCGACCACATATGAATTTGGAGTAATAAATGCAAAATCAAGCAAAGAACCTCCTGCCTCTATAAATGCTTTATATTTATTTTCTTTTCGGGTGCTAAGAGCCATTGAAGTCATCTTGAGGATTCTACCAACTATCCGCGGCAATTGTCATATGTTAATAAGTGCGTAACTAAACTTATTAGTTTTATATTTAAATTTTAAAAAATATAAATTAATAATTTGGAAAACTTGGAGGCGTTCAGTTGATTTTTATATTAAGAAATTCAATTAGGTTTATCCTTTAAAATTTTGCTTTTCATTTTTGAATAAATTAAACGTGACTTTACAAAAAACTCATAGACAAATTTTTGAATCGAAACCTTGCAAATATAGCTATTTCATATGAAATGGATAGAAATAAGATTAAATGTTAAAAATAATTTCGAGTCAAGTTGTTTCATAAGACACTTTTCTACGCTAGCAGTGTCGAAGTAGAGCGTTGTAATATTAAAATAAATGTCAAATATAAGGGTTGCTTTGTTATTTAGAAAATATGAAATGCCGCCTTTTCCTGTTTCTGTATAAAATTAATCTGGAATTGTTGTATTTTGTATAGGATATGAAATTTATTTTCACTTGAAAAAGAAAATTTGATAATCCAGGATAGATAATTAAAACAGTAATTATCTTAGTTATTAAGAAATGTACCTTAAAAGGTTTTCGAATGACATCTTATACGAATCATTGATGGCTATAATTAGATTAGTTGCTTTCGGTAAAGTTCTTCGCTAATTAAATTAAACTAGTTTTACTTTGATTGTCTAGAAAGTTTGGAATTGGTGCATTTAATTTTCATGAAGATTCAATTAACAAAGATTTAAACTAGTCCAGGATTTTGTCTAACTTTCCGAACTATTTACCTGTTTAATTTATGAAATTAAAATTACATTTGCTCTAATTAAATGTTGTTTAAACTAAGTTTAAGTTTTATAGGAATTAATAGTAAATTAGTCTAAGCAACCCTTTCGAAATAGTATTTTGAAATTAATTTAAGGAATGTGCATTATGTTGAAAATTGCTACTAAATTTAAAGGAACAGTCTTGATCGTTTTAAATTACAAAGCTACTTTAATTTATTATTAATAGATTCTAAAACAATATGAACCTCAGCATTAAATAAAGTTTAAACTTTTCTAATATTTCAATTTTAATTAAGAAAATGTGCTCCCCAACTGAATTAATATTTAACTTTATATCACCATCAATTACTTACGAATAGATATGGTGGTTACCAACAATTTTATAAAAATTTCTTATGTCGATCTCAAAACTTAGCGATTGACAGGGATTGCTTTGCCTTGGAATTTATCAAGAAGTATAAAAGAGTATAATTTATATTAAAAAAAAAGCTCAGTATTGCTTAGACGTAGACTATAGGATATATACTATGCGTTCCATTTTCAAAAAACGTAAAAAGAATCATTTTGGGTTAAGATTTTCAAATAAAAGCCTCTTCTTGATTTCAAGGGACGCTTATAATAATGGCCTTTATGCGACCTTGATTTTGAAACGACCTTAGATAAACTGTTGTACGTAACATTTATACTATGCAGGGTGTGCGATTATTACATCGAAAACTCTTAACTGCAGATTTATCGAAAAAAAGGTAGGTAAAATGTTTTTAGTTTTCGAGTTATAACGCTTCAAATTTGATGGAAAAAATTGTTATTTCTTTGTGTGCAAACGAATATTTCCAAACTTGGTATGCTATTGAGTGATATTAGGGTGGTCCTTATGGTAAAGTAGCATTTTTTTTCAGGGGTATGGTACTCTTGAAAAGCTCAGAACTTTTTGTAGGGT
>JAHWXV010162213.1:0-11724 GCA_024586415.1 Phrixothrix hirtus
CATACTTAATTTCTTTTTATTTAAATCTATAAATTATTTTTGCTTTAAATGAGCTCAAAATTTAATTATAAAACTCTTAGTACATGTATAAAGGAAATTATAAAGGGGCGAATTATTTATGCTTTTAAATTAATTTTAGAGTTTACAATTTAGGTGTATAAGAAAGTCACTGACGTCAATAAATCAAATTAAATTTAAAATGTGCAAGAGAAAGTCGTGTGTTGTATCACACTAGATTTTTTAATATAGCAAGCGATCATTTAAATTTCAATTTCCAGTGGGCTATGAAAAAAATGCTTGTCTTAGCTTAATCAATTGACAGTAATAATCATTTGTCAAATTGACGGTTTGAATTTGTCATATTTTACAAAACATTTTCGAGAATTTAAAACGAAGAGTTCACAAATGCGTTGTAAATTAAATTTGCTATTTTAATTTAATAATAAAGTTCTTCTCACAAAAATTGTTGACATATAATTTACAGGTTATGTATTGACTTTAGTTGCTGTGCGTGTGTCTAAGTTACACTCCACGGAAAAATTTTATAGCTTACTGGGAACTTAAATTTAAATGATCACACGTTATATGTAAATATTATATTCTTAAACTAATGTGCTCCATTAATACAATAAATATAGAATAATTTAAAAATAAGAATTAATTCTGAGATTGAACACCGGACCAACCGGAACACGATTCCCAAAATAACTACACTCGGACAAAGTTGGCAACGGTGCAGAGTAAGTGCATATTGAATTCGACAAAAATCGCACACAGCCAATGCGTCCCGTAGTGCACAAAGTCGAGCACGCTATCATAACACAACACAACTCTTGATATTTTTTCAAATAGTTTTATTTTGAGAAAAGGGTCAAATAATCATGCACTGCATTTTTATAGAAGATTATTGAATGTTGCTTCAGTTAAAAAGTACCGTAGCTAAAAATATTCATTTTAAAAAAATATTTTTGACAAATTAATACCAAGTGAGCCAAAAAGGTTGTCACCAGTTTGAATTTGGCGCATTGAAAACTTGGTTATTATTGTGCACGCGTTCTGGGTGTGTTCTGAACTCCTTTGTTTTATTTTAATTACAATTACTCTAATTAATCAGTGTCCAATTACAAACAATAACAAGATTATATTCTATAGTTATGTTAAGGTAATATAACAACATTTTTTCAAATTCAACTTGTTTTAAAGCTTGAGCTGGTGCTTCAAAATAGTACAGGTATAGTACGCATCTGTACAATGGAACGCAACCTAACGCGTATTGAACACTCTAGCACAATACTGCAAGCGAATGGAAAGTGGCTAACATCACAGTTGGAATGTATAAATATTTTGTTTAAGACAGTTTGGCCTTATTTAAGGTCGTTTTTCTATTGCATAGGTGCAAATGAATTTTTTTGTAACAATACTTCACGCACAAAAGTTCTGTGCTGCGTCGTAGAATACGTCACTAATTTTAAGCTGCACTTGTTCCTTAACAAGCTAAACATACTAATATATACAATGAAAATAATACAAAGCGATTTATGTAGCAACGTTTAGGCATACTAATTGATTAAATTAACATCTGATGTTAAATTTGTAACAAAAACTTCTTTAATATATTTATTTACACTTTAATATTTCTAAGCCAATTTTGATGGCGTGCAGTTAGACAACACCGTAAATATCTAAAGTTCCAAAACAATGAATAATTAAGTTTAATGCAGCGAGATAACTTTTTAGGGGTGGTATGAGCGAATGAAGTCAAAAATATCTAGTATGACAGAAAACGGAATTTAAATACATCAAGTATAGTTAATTATTATTTTCAGTAAGTAAACGTTAAAATTAATGTATATGTCTCCGTTCGGCAACATCAATTTTGTGGTCGCCACTGTCGGCCTAGACCATAAAACAGGTGATATTCCATTGGCTGCTAGATTTATTGTTACCTAGCAACTGCATAATAAGCGCATAGGAGTCATTGATGGCGTTTTCGACGAAATACAAATATTGCAATATTTATTTAACAAATTAGATTCACGCCAGAAAATACTTTTGCATGTGTACCTACTTTTTGTTGCCGATTCGTCCTGCAACTTCACCTGTACTTGCAAAAGGTCATTTTCCGGACAGAATAGGAATATCAATGTTTACGTTAACGTCAATAAATTAGTAATTACCGCTTGACACGGCACTGAACTCTGCATGTTACTGTAATCACCATTCAAGACATGTATGATAGCGCCAAATTCAAACAGGCAACAACCTTTTTCCCTCATCCGGTAGAATAACGTCGCTAGCTACAGTGGCAAGTGTTTCATTGCAGATACCATCAGATGGTTTTGTTTATATGTGAATATGGCCAAAATTAAGCGGTATTTTTTGGAAAATAAAGTTTAATTTTACTCATAGCATCTTTTGTACACAGCATTGTGAGGATCTCTAAACGCGGCGATTTAATTAGGCATAAAATAAAATATCAAGAGTCGCAAACACGCACACATCTTTTATTTCGAGCTAGGCGCGGTTTTTTAGCAACGTAACTCGTACGACTATTATCAAATATGCCGTTATTAAATTCACATTATTTCCTTTTCTATAATTGTTATTATACAACAAAAAATAAATAAATCATGTGCCTGTAACACGGGTACTAAATTAAATTATGCAGATGTCCCTAAAAAATAACTATAACCTCACTTTCTTCTTCGCTTCTTATACCTATTCAGCGCTTTTAGAACAAAAAATTGATGTTTTCTGTGTGTAATAATAATAAAGACCAAGACTTATGTTCAGTTAGGTACTTATTTAATCTTATAGCATTACACTTACCTTTTTTAATTTTTCAAGGGCACGGGCGTGCCTCCAGTCCTGCTGGATTGTATGTAAGTATTTATATGTATAGTTGTGTACCGTTGCGCATCTTATCAACGATATAAAAGTTTGCAATAGTTTCTAAAAGGGAAAAAGTGCCTTTTATTTCTTTTTTCGCCTTTTAATTTTTTGTAAGATACAAATGTAGTTTAAACAATTAATAGATAATTTCTAATCATAAAATTTAAAAAATATGACACAAAGGGATTGGTTTGTTTGGGAAACAACCTAGCACGTGGTTTCCAAACATCAAACATGTTAAGAGCATGCCGGCAAACACAAAAGTGTCTTAATATGTTGAAAAACAAGCTAAGGTAATCAAGGGGAGCGTGAAAGGCAGCGCAAGTGTTAAGAAGGGGTGGAAGTCGTTCATAAGTGTCGGCATCCTGGCCGTGAGACCTTCAGCTGTTGACAGTACATCTTTTTCGTCACCTTCCGGTAGCCAAATTACTTCAACAGAAAGAAGCACAGAATAAATCATATATTTATAGAGATAATTAAATTACATACATAAATACATATCAACAAGGACCATAGGGGTCCTAAAACATCAACTACGGGACGGAATTATAAATTAAGCATAAAATATTAACATGCCATACATTAACTAGCCGTACAGCATGCACAATAATAAGATGGCCTAACATTTTAATATTTTTCGCACCTTACATTTATACAACTCCTCCATCTTGTATTTTTCGTGACACGTGATTTGGATTAATATAATAAACTTTAATTAACTACGACGAAGCAAATTTCTATAATGTTACATAATACGGACGGTTTTCTAAACAAGATGGTGGTCGGGTCATATAAATTTCAGTAGCTAAATTATCGTTGACAAATTAAATGACAAGGGTACAAATATGCTTTTCGTCTTATTGTTGACAACTATCAAAGAAGTCCTGCCTGATGCTGCCTGAAGACAAGGAACGAAGCTCACATAAAACACTTGGGGTAAGTAGGACTAGCTGGTTCTTCTTTAACGGTCACCACTGTAAAAGTACTTGAGGATCAGCAGGGGTCGAAGTGTGGGGACCAGAGTACTCACTGTCGGGTGGCCAATATGGCGGATATCGGGTCGAATCTTGACGAACACCACAAGCACTAAATGCAGCCGAAGAATAACCTTGCTGAGTGTACGCTGTTGGTGTTCCACAGCTGGAGTAAGCGATCTGCGGTTGCCCCAGCCAAGAAGTTGTCTCGTATCGGGAATAGGGCGGCGGGTATGTTGGCGGAGTAAATATATTGCGCGACAACGGTAATCCATGCTGACCCAAAGCATCTCCGAAAAATGCTTTTGGATACGGTTGAGTCGAACGAAAAGGTCGCTTCATTCTTCGACGTCGCCTGTAGTTACCGTTCTCAAACATATCTTCAAACTGCGGATCCAATGTCCAATAATTACCCTTACGCTCACCGCCACCTTCGCGTGGCACTTTAACGAAACATTCGTTCAATGACAGATTGTGACGAATTGAATTTTGCCAACCCTTTTTGTTCCGTTCGAAATATGGAAATTTTGCCGTAATGTATTGGTAAATTTCTGAGAGCGTAGCTCGCTTTAGGTGCGAAGCTTGGATGGCCATAGCGATAAGGGCTACATATGAATATGGCGGTTTTGTTTGAGAATTGTTGGTACTGCTCGAAGATGGCTGCGGCGATTGTCGACTGCTCGTTGCCAAAGATTCTTCCGTTGGAGATTCAGAAATTTGAGATTGCGACGTGCTGGGAGAACTGTAACTCGACGAAGACGCATTTACTGAAACAAAAAGAAAAACATTTTGAGACGCACTGGAATATTTGACTAATAATACATTTAAATTTAGCTTTACATGAACGTCATGTAGGGCAATAATGATAACAAAAAGCATCTAGTTACACATCTAAAACATAAATAACAAGAGAACAACTTGCTAGCACGTAACGTAATTGATAACCTGATATCTGACTAGAGTAATGACTCCATGGGGTCATTGTAGTGCTTGACTTTAACTTCACACGTAAATGGGTGGGTGGCAAATATGCATTTTTTAAAACTAATCGACAACTTTATTATCATCCTAAATCGTGCGGTTGCCTAAACTGTTTAGGACTGCAAAACAGAAAATGCATTGACAAGTATCAATTAAAAATAATCAACGTTTTGACCTTGATTTTATCAGAACTATAATTAAAAATCATTCGATCGCACTGTTGGAAAAAACTTTTCCCTACATTCGTCAATATTATACTTCGAAAACAAAACTACTGACGAAATTATTGTAAATAATTTGCCTACTCTATTCTGTCACATTTCGCACATTACAAAACATGGCCATACTTTCCGCGTGAGTATTCGTGTTAGCATCAGATGCTCTCTCGCCAAGATTTTTGCAACCATAGGAAGTTAAAACATTGTAACCTCCTTTCTCAACGGGAACGGTCAATTAAAAAATCTAAACTAGGCGATACCGGTCACGAAATTCACTTGGCCCGAAACTGCAATATCCAAATTTTTCCCTGGGCAAAATCTGCAGCGATAGAGAGATTCTCGAAACTCAAGTCGAGGTTATCGCTTAGTTCAGTAACAAAATTTCATTTATTATTTTTTTCAATATTGTCCAAACGTGTTTAACTGCTTCTAGTATTAACGTTAAATAATAATCCTTGCTAAAAGTGTAATTGACAAAATTTTGCCAATTTTAGCAAACTACAACCAAGCTTGGTTAGTCCTCGTTAAAACCGATGCCAAATGAACAATGCACCTTAAAAAGATCCCGTTAACGCTCGTCCTGTTGAAAGAAAGTTTCGCAGAGCACTTCCAGTTAAAAATAAGGAAAAGCATGTAATGAAGATGTAATAAGTGAAAGATCTTCGCCTTAGATTGTTGACACATTAAATAAACGAGTTGCAACCTTTCACGAATTATTTGCATGTTTATTTCATTCAGCCACGCCTTATTGTAATACATACATTTTTCTCAAAAATATGGGTTAAAGTATTTTTGTACGTTTTTTGTTTAAAAATATTTCAAAAGTTTTGCGATAGCAGCATATTTGACGAAAAATTTCGAGTCTACACTTTTACACGAAAAATTCAATATAAATAACAATCTTGGATCTGTTTGTAAACTTGTTCGAATCAATCTAGATTCGTAGAAATTATTCTTGATGTTTATAGTTTTACCGAAATAAAGGAACAAAAATGTCACAATCGTTCTAAGTTTTTAAATTCGCCATAAATTTTACTTTAGAAATGAATGAGATATAAATTGAAATTAATAACGATTTCCTGGATTTCATCCAACTTGTTCCCTATTTTTAGATTTAAAAATCATTCATACCGCATGGCTTAGTTTTGTAATAAAATCAGTTGTTCTACGAAACGGCGTTTGCTACAATACTCAGGTCCAAGTTGGCCGAAAAAGGCTGAAGCTTCGTTTACTTTTGTAAAGGCCATCATCGGAGCTGCGTTAAGCTCAAATTGGAGATTGCCGTCAGGAGACACACTTCACTTTAAGCTTTGCCTAAATTTAATACTACTTTTTTAAATCAGATTCCTTTCCCGCCAATTTTAGGCCTAAAAATATAAACAACGTTTTTCCCGCAGAAACTCTGGAATAAGTACCTTGCAAAAATGAAGAAACTGGAACCAAAATGTCACCGAAATACTAAATAGGTTTTCATTTATTTTGAAGACAGAGAAGTTGGAAGGGGGTCTTCTAGTGCCAACCATTGTAATGTAGTATAAATGTGGTGTGAGACGACACACCACTTTCTCATATACACATATATAGATATGCAACTAGTGTCCACAAATAATTAAAATATTATTTACGTTTATTTTGAGAACAGTCGTCCATCCAAGTTACTGGAGACGCAAAACGCTGTTTAACTCCAGAGATTTTCTCTGATAACTCGCTTCAACGCGTTTTTTCAGTGAAACTGCAAAGTTCGCATAAAAGGCCAACAAAGACGTAAGAACCATAGCTAGCTTTAAAAAAATTATTTTGGCCGTTTTCGAAAAAATCGCAAAAATAAAGTGGCACTTTCGGGCATTCGATTTTAACTAATTTCTTGCCATCTTATGTGCGGAAGACAAAAAGTTTAAATATAATTTTTCATTTTTATACGAAGTTTAGTTTTTGAGATGTATTATAGTTCCCAATTAATACATTAAGTACTTCTGATTACTCCATTTTCAAAAATTTATTAGAGAAACTGCTAAGTTCTTATAAAACGAAATTAAGCAACTAAGAAAGATATTACAATATTTCAAGAAAATCGCGAAAAACGAAAATTTCGAAAAATGTATAAAAATGACAGAACTAAAATGGTACTTCGGATTATTTATTTTAACTTTTATAAGAAATCGCCCGAATTATATAAAAAGGCATTAAACGTCTACAAAATAGTAAACTTAAAGAAATCGTTAAAGCCAATTTCGAAAAAATCCCGAAAAAAAAAATAATGGCAAGAGTAAAGTGGCACTTTCGGTTACCCAATTTTAATAAAATTGTTACTGTTGCGTGTGCCGGCGGCTACAAACTTAAATATAATATTTTGTTTATCTACGACTTTTATTTTTCGAGATAGCCTGTTTACACAGACGCGCGCGCACGCGCACTTACGCACACACGCACCTACGCTCGCACGCACGCACGCTCGCTCACACGCACACACACTCGCTCGCACGCGTTAAACACCGAGCTAAGGTGTGGTATAAGTAAATGCTTCGGTATAGCAGTCGGACGGTTCTGAAACGATCGCCGACACTGCCTGCTCTGATCTTGTTTCAAGTGGTTTCCCAAGTCTCAATACATATCTGAGTTAAATAACGAAGCAGCATTTTCATTCATTCCTACCTTGCCATGCTTAGTTGATGACCGGTCTACAGTAGCCCGTTCCCGTTTATGAGTTCTGGTGCCGCGAATGCATTTGCGCGCATGCCCGCGCCCTAACCCATTGAGAAGGAGTTGACGCCATTTCCGATTAGTTGAGTGTTGTGCACGCTTCGTGGTGTTTATTTGAAATGGCAGAGTTAATTGAAAATCACGCTGCTTGTGAAATTAGGTCTGTAATTCATTTCCTCAATGCGAACAACATTAAAGCTGTTCACATTCATCAACAAATCTGTGAGATATCCAGAGAAAACATGATGAATGATAAGGAGATGGGTTAGACAGTTCAATGAAGAATGTGATAATGTGCACGATGACAAAAGAAGGGGGCGTCCATCTTTAGTTAGTAATGAAATGGTCGTACAGTTGACGAAAAGGTTAAAGCAAACCGTAGGTTTATATTTTCCGTTTTCTCTATGGAATTTCCCAAAAGAAACACTGGGTTCTCGGAAACTTTGTGCTCGTTGGGTGTCAAAAAATCTTAGTAAGGAACATAAAAACAAGCGTCAGGGAAATGTATTTGAACTTTTGACAGGTTATAACTTCCTTAGCAGTATAATGGCTGGGGATGAGACGTACGTAGCTTATGAAACCTCTGAACGACAATCAATGGAGTGGAGACATATTTGGTCGCCAACAAGAACAAAAGCCAATCCAATCTTGACAAATCGTAAGGTTTGGGACAGACACGGTGTTCTGCTGATGGATTTTTTACCGCCAGACGAAACAATCAATGCAAATGTTTACTGCGACGCGCTTAGAAAACTAAATCGTGCAATACAGAATAAGCGCTAAGGAATGCTCACAACAATCGGCATTGTTTTGATTCACAACAATGCGACACAATAACTCTTAGGGAACTGTGGCTGAAGACAATTCAACCACAATCCACAAACCCCGCACCTCACTCCTAGTGACATCCATCTTTTTTTGCACCTGAAATCGAGCTTTCATGGCATGAGGTTCAACAAAGAACATGTTACCACTTGGTTGAGACATTACTAGCAGTACCTTTTTATGAAGAGGGAATGCAAAAGCTTTTGGCGCACTATGACAAGTGCCTACAAAATGGTGGTAATTATGTAGAAGGTTTAAAGGTTTTTCACAATAATTTTTTTTACTGAATATGTACTTGTTTTCTCTGTCATGTCAAACGGAACTTAGTTTGTGGACGTGCCTCGTGCAATTTCTTTTTTTTTTCGTATTATAGAATTTGCTATGTAGCCGAGTTCTCGAACACATACATTCAAAAGACGCGGTCGGGAATAACGATTGCCCACCTTATTAAATAAAATAATTCAATATTTACACGTTAATTTATATTTAATGTCCTGAAATTTTTATTAATGAATGATTAACTATTAGTACTTTAATTATATGTACAATTCATTGGTATTAAAAGGCAAACTATGCCGTTCTTTGGATTAAATCCTGCCTTAACTCCGGCGTTTTTACACCTGTTTGGGATTAACTGAGATCTTAATGTAAATAACTAATAATATTTGATTAGTAATTCTAGCCTGGGTTTTTAGGGACAGAGTAACGCCTAACTTTCCCAGGATCGTTAACAATTGGCATTCATATAGATTCTGTATACCGCTCGAAACGGTAAAAAGCAGCGTACCGTCGCATGCCAACTACTATATCATCGAATAAAAAAATTTCAATAAACATATCTTAGCACATCTGTTACACTTTGCAATCTTATGCAAGGCGCACAGTGTTTAGGGATTTGATATAGCATAGCATGATAATTTGCCAAATGGTTTAGTACTGATTATGTGTCAAACATAATAACAAAAGACAGTGCGTTTTGTAAATCTGCGCTGCGATACGCCGCGTGCATCTCAATACGCTCCGCCTTAACCTTGCAGTTTCAATATGACGTCTCCTTAACATTTATTTAGAAATTAAACATTGATGATTTTACTATTTTAAATTAATTTACAGGCGCAGAATGGTGGTGGCTCAAGAAACAAGTCAAAAAATATTTTTACGGTTTTTAATTTCTTTACTTGCCGCTACCGGGAGCTCCTCCTCTTTTTTAAACAGATTTGTGAACGACAGTTCCATTTACCTTCTGACTATTCCGAAAGTAACTTTTGTTTAAAAACGTTTCTTGTTTAGTGTAAATGATTGTAAAAAACAACTCTGATTAAAACACAAATTCTAAAGAACTGAGAATTTTTTTATTGAACATACCGTACTCAATCTATGAAGGTTGCCATGTTATCTCAGTCCCTAAGCTCAAGCGCATTTAAAACACGCGATGTACCGTAACGCAACACAGTGTGCAGGAATTTTACACAACACGGCATAGTAATTACCAAATAATTTAGTTAATGAAGCGAGATCAAACTCACTTGCATATAACCAAAGAATAGTGTTTCGATGCATCAATTCTGAGCGCGCATATCTGCCATTAAAATACGCACAGCCAATCACAGCATCTTAAATGTGCGCTATTTTACCTTTAAAAGAGGTGGACTTTTGGATTTAGCATAACTCCAACGAATTTATACGTATTCAAAAATGATTTTGATGGATTAAACGAAAATTAAAAACAGCATAACCAAACATATGTATGTGTATATTTTAAGTGAGACACAAACGAATATTTATATTGACACGTTTGAAAATTAAATTATGAGTTATGTTTTTATTCTTCATTCAGACATTTATTAATAGTGTAACGAAACTAGTTAATTGCTTTACAATTTTTATTTATATTCACTAAAATTATAATTAACTATATACACTAATTTATTTAAATATTTATTTCACAATCCACTAACATCAAATATTTATATTTCTATTTACTTATATTTATATTTATATCAGTAATGCACAGTACACGATTCTAACAAAAACTAACTAAGGGAATTCAATTTACTGTTTATACAGAAAAGACAAATGCTAGAATGTGATGGATTAATCTAGCATATGAAATCAGTCACAACAATAAATTACAATGCTATGACTCATTGCTAACCTAATTGAATTGACAGGTATCAATTATCGCAATGAGTCACCTAAGATTACACCATCTATTTTATTCTAAAGGGTGCTAGAAATTTCTAGAACCTTCTTTAGATTTTCATTGTTTCTAATTTTTGTTACACTGCCCCCTGCTTAAGACTGTTACGTCCCGTAATAGTGATCATGGACTTTACACTTGCAATGGTTCTATTTTCGTTGGCGAATGTCGGAATCTGCACTGCGATCCATACTTGCAGTCCCATTTGTGGAATTCCAGTTGGATTACAAGTACACACTAGGATCTTAACACCAGTGACACGAAACACTATTTCCAACATGTTACGTACCACGTACCAATTAAGCTGGTCTAAGCCACAGCCTGGCTTTGGTACCGCTAACTTTCTACTGGCGCCGGCACAAATATGTTTCTTTAAATCCCATACCGCCTTCTACAAGTCTTCATAACGTGGCTTTTGATGACAATGCTTTCGTCACAAGGTAGTAAATGCTTCGCATACCTTGATGGGGACGGCGTAGTACGTGACATGCCTTTCCAATTTCTGGCTCTTGTTGCAGTATTTCTTCTACGCCACAATACCTCTTTTGAAACACAACTGCGATGCCACGGGACATTCGGACGTCACACACGTCACAACACAATGGGCCAAGGGGTACTCCTCTGGTACATCAAACAGACCTCTGTACTCCTCAGTAGTAACCCCAGATCTAGCTTTGTGGTGTCCAGGACAGGTTGGCATAAAGTCAGTGAATGATTGCTCGCTATTTTTAACTCCTAGTTCTTCCACTCAGAAATGGTTCGCCCTTTGCACACATTCTTGCTATCCTGGTTCTGTGTTCCTCCCACTTTGGGCTTTCCTCTGGAAATTTTATAATTCGGTAGATTACATCGTTGATCCTTTTTACCACTTTATACGGACCTTCCCAAGATCTTTGCAATTTGGGGAATAGACCTCGTCGTCGCTGAGGTTGGT
>JAHWXV010162268.1:0-10517 GCA_024586415.1 Phrixothrix hirtus
GTGTGTGCGTGTGTGCGTGTGTGCGTGTGTGCGTGTGTGCGTGTGTGCGTGTGTGCGTGTGTGCGTGTGTGCGTGTGTGCATGTGTGCGTGTGTGGCATTTGACTAGTAATTGAAATGGATATTTTTGTATGTCCGCATCATCTGTGATGCCAATTTAAACGTTGATGAAGGAAAGCGTGACGAATATCCACTAAAACGTGTTTCGGGGGTTGCTAGTGAATATATTGTTCACCAGAGACTAAAGGAACTAAGGGAAAATTAACGTGTCATGAAGAAATTCAACTAAGGACTGAATTTAATCATATAAATTTAGGGTTATACGCTTTCTGACACTTTTGACGGAACAAGTCCTTAGAAAATTTCGTCATACGGACAGTATTTATTTTGTTTTCGTTAAAATAAAAATTTCCAGTCGGCTACAGAATGGAATTAACTTGTGAACACTTTCGTGCCATAACTTTTTACTACTTTGGACGTGGATTATCTAAACAACTGTGTGTAGAACAATTTACTTCGACTTTTGCTAATGAAACTTCACAAAAAGCCTTTGTATATCGTTAATTCAATGAATTTAATCTTGGTTCTAGTTCGATAGTGGATGAATCTAAAGAAGTCCACAAAATCGGTTGTGGTGCAAGTAAACATCGATACCATGGGCGAATCACTTAATCAAGGCCATTATGTGACTTATCGTGAAATTTAGGCATGCTTGCGCATTAGTATGAGGGTACACAATCAATATTTGAAGAAAATTAACCTGTTGAGCAGATGTGTGCGTCCTGCATCCCACTTAAGTTAACCATCGCTTAAAAACAGACTTGAATCAAGTGATCGAAAGAAATGCACAACATATACGATCGCGGTGTTTCAAAAACCGTTTACAACATTGTCACAGGAGACAAATCTAAGCTAGATGCGTGTAAGTTCGAAAATAAACAGCAGGCGGCGGTATGCATCTTCCAAGAAGAGCGCAATCCAATCAAGGTTATTCGCACTCGAAGCACGTCGAAGCAAATGGTCGCTTGTTTTTGGGAAACACTGAATATGTCGCAACTGTTATTTTATAGCATCGTAGAACAATCAATTTCAAACACTAATACACAACCATTTGTTTGCTAAAGGTCTTCAATTAAACAAAAAAAACCAACGCTTGACGCCGAATTATTCTTCACCATGACTTTTTGAGCACTCAAAACATCTAATTAATAGGTCATTCGCCGATGAGTTCCGATTTAGCCTCTGGCGATTCCTCTATGTTCGTACAGGTGAAAAGCAACCTGCGTGGACAATGATTTTCAATGCCGATAGAGGCGGTTAATGCATTCAAAAACCAATTTTTGGAGACACGTGATTAGTTATAAACATTGATTCCAGCGTATGTAAAAATGTATCGACCATCACAGAGACTATTTTAAAAAAACCGTCAAAAAGTTTCAAAAGGTAAACATTTGTTTTTATTAGTTCATCGCGATTACAAGAGGCAACCCTCGTATTAAAGTTTTCTTAAATATTATAACAATTTTTACATTTACAGTTTTCTGCCGTAGTTTGAATTAATAATATAATTAGGAATAATTATTTTTTAAAATGAGCTGTGTTTCGAATCACGATATTAGAAAATATTATTAGCGTTTATTCACATTTTTTAATTGTCTTCAAAATTATTACAATGCTTCATAGGTTCTGTATTTTATGGGATCGTTACACTTCCCTCTCTTCGGTTTTTTAAATTAAACATCTTACTTTCAATAGATGAAACGCGTTACTAAATATTTAGGATTTTACCTCCAGTTGTAATCTTGTCAATGTAGTGCATCGCTTTAAAATATGCCTCATAAACTAACGATAAAATTCTACTTCTCTCAGACTTAAACGTCACGTTGACAAATGTAAACGAATATAGGCAAATGTATAGTCTACCGGATAGCCTGATCGGGAAATAACTAAACGAACTAAGGCTTACGCGAGTGTTGGCATGGTTTGCACTGGAGGCGATATTTTGAGCGCATCAAAGAAACCCTTAGTGCATCAAGTCCATGTCATGAACTACACCGACATTCAGAAAGTCGTTTGGATAGATTTCAAATTCGAATGCTATAGTTGTCGTACCGTACACAGACGTTATTGCAAACATATTCGTCAACATTCGTATGCATTAATCTAGTCATCTGGCTGTGACTTTAAAGTAACTTATTCAAAACATTCGTGAATTCTAATTTCAAGATCCCCTGCGATTACCTGTCAGGTTTAAATCCAAATGATGTCTTTTTACTTAACCAATACAGTTATAGGAAGGGGTCAAAATTTCACATATACCCATTTCAACAAATCTTCATGTTTTAGGCTAAATTTTTAGCTTGATGCCTATGTGCATGCGCCAGCAAACGTTGGTTGTGATGGGTAGAAGGAGTTGAATACGGAAGCAGAGGAGGCAAATATTGTAACATTTCCAGCAGAACATGTTAAAGTATAAAAGCGATGCGGAATCCGATTTGCAACAAATACGTGCGTCTTACGTTTCTGAAAGATTACCTGAAAATTAGTTTGATAAGACATTGTAAAAGACAATAAGAAGTGAATCGCGAGTGAGTGACCACGAAACAATTTCAAATAAATATTGTTTATTGAACCGAGTGTATATAAAATATTAATTATAGTAATTAAGTAAAACTTAGAGATAACGAAACATTACGCAACAACCAAAACATCAAATAGCCGTACAAATACAAATACGAACTTGCCACCGAAATAAATAGCATACATAAAGCAATTTTAAAAACCGTACATAATTAACTGAAGAATATTAATTGGAGTTGCGCAATATTTCGACACAAGTAAATTGTTAATCAAAGCATGTAAGCGATACGCTTATCAATAAATGTAAGACCGAATGACCACTATCAGAAATGTTCGAGGAACAGAGAACGATGTAACCAATTTCTGTATAAAAGAACGAAGCTATCAGCGGAAAGGAGACTTCTCGCGAAGTCGCGAACGAGTTAGCATCGAGAGCTCTAGCATACCCATGCTCGAGTTGATACGAAAACCGAGATAATTTTATTGTATTCAAACAGCGTTTTGTTAATCGCAAAGAACGCAAACCGTCCGCTTCAATTTAATAATATTGTAACCGTTATTGCAGAATTTGTAACTGCAAAATTCTGTTTAGACATCCGCAAGGGTGAAGAACCCCTGTTAATTACCAAATCCCGTATAACTTGTTGTCGAAAGCATCTGTGTTGTCTTTGTAGCAGGAAGTTATCGACAATAAAGTTTTACAAGGACGCTCGCACCTCGAGTTGGCTCTGTAGTGGATGTGCAAGCGTAGCTAGAACATAAAACCGACGCCGTCGCCTCTGTGTTTTCTTTGTAGCGGGGGACAATTTGGCCCCAGAAACCACTTTTTTTATCCTTTCTCTTGTTGTGTGGCATCAGTCGCGAACGAGTTGAAGGATCATTGTCCGAACCGAAGAAATCAATTTACGAACGTTGCACGCACGCAAGTAACGTGACCACGTTCGGACCTGGTAAGATACTGAACTTGTTCAATAAAACTACATAAGCAACAGGCGAAGGTCAAAGTTCGACCGAGCGAGTGCGCTTTCATGCGAGGACTACAAAGCGACGCTCCACGTTTATTAAAATGAACTTTGCGCCGCGACGCATCCTTTTTCTCTGAAACCTCTCAATCTTAACAAACGAGAATTGTATTTATTTGTGCTTATTAATCATTTATTCTTGTAAATATGTATAAAACGTCCGTAAACATTGATTTGAGTTATAATTTTTATCACTGTGCATAAAATTTCTTTTGAAAGTTTTATACATCTTGTTATTCCCGTCGAATATAATTATTAAACACTCGATGATTAAAACATCGTTTCGTACAAGAAGTCGCAACCTCTTTCGAGGGTCTCTCCGTTGTAATACCGATCTTTCTCAAATTTAGGATAGCCAATTGCGAACCACTATTAGGGAGAACTTCAGCAACGACTGAAATCTGCCGCCAGACCAAATTGAACCGGCCCGAACCGATGAGTGATCCCGGCTGCTAAAACACAAATAATTTTTTTGGATCCCGTGACTCAACTACCCCGCTTTGAACAGTTACAATATTTCCCACGATAGCATGTTTTTGATTGGATTGTGTGGAATAATATTTTTATGGACCTATTTTACAATATGGTGGCTTCATTTTATCCCTGATAACTCAAAGCGATTTAACAAATTGCTCTTAATTTAGCGGGCACAGATTATGCGAATATTTCTTAAGTTATTAAGCATTGGGGATGATCTGTAAATAGGGATTAGATGAACTGGATGTGAAGTAATATAATTACAATATGACATAATTTATTGGACTATGTGAATGAAATCTATTTTGTAGCAATTTTTCAATTTGTCGACTTTTAAAAAATTTCGTGGAACATTTAAGGAACAAGTTGTAAAAGGAGCATGTGCAATAAAAAATACCCTGGTTTCTTAGCAACTTTGCGTTTATATACATGAAAATGGTGATTTAGCGAAAGCTTAACGTATTTTTTTATAATCTAAATGAAATGCCAACAATTTTTACCTAACTTTATTTGTTATAACATCGCAGCTCTTTTTAGCCTCTAGCAGTAAAATGAGAATATATTAGCAAATTTTATTTATTCAAAAAGTTATTCATTATTAGCAATTTTGCTTTTCCCATTTTGCTTAATTATATTGTAGTTGCTTATAATATTTAATAGCGATTATAGGAAAAAACATATTTAAACAAAAATGTTATTACTTTTCCATCGCCAATAAATTCAACATGCATTAGGTGACGCTTTCCAGTTTAGTTGATATAAACAAAAATCGCTAACTAGCGCATAGCGAATTATGACCGAATCTGGAAAGTTATTCGAAACTAACATCCACTGTTTTAGCGCACAATTTCTTCAGGTAACCATTTTCAATTAACAATACTTAAAAAGGACAGTTATTTTATGCTAATATAAAATTATTCACGGAAATGCAATTTAGTAATAAAACGCATAAAATTGCATATAATTTCTAGTGCTTCAATTTCAAGGATTGAAACCTCACCTTGCAACAAAATAATTCTGTAAGTGTGTTTTAACATACAAAAGACAACAGACTTTATAAAACCTTTATTATATGACAAAGACTTTTATATCCTTCCATTGAAACGACATCTTTAGTTAGTGATTAATTAATTCAGCAAAATACAATAGTTATTAAAGGATTGTTAATAAGCTGTGTATTTAAAAGATTTATTATCAGTTCATAAAATTTTCAATTGCCATGAAAATGTGTAAAGCATCGTATTATCTTTTTTTCAAATAGTTTTGTTATTGGTAAAAAACTGTATTTGTAATCTATGTTTTAACTAAAAATAGTAAAAATATATTTTACTTACTTAAGTGATGCTTGCTTCGTAGTATAGATTGAGACGACTGACCTATAACAAAAAACATTGCAATTATTAAAATTAATTTAGTAAAACACGTCTGTTTTAATTACTGACAGTAAAGCTTAAAAAGTAATCTAACCGAGCTTAACTCAACATTGCCACATAATTTCAAGTGCGATTTCCGAGGTAATTTTAACATTTGGGAACTTTTAATAATCCAACTTCTTTTATGAATTATAAGGGTTACTTTGTTTGTATCTGCAGAACAAGTAGGCCCTGGATATGCTATCATCTTTATACATAGGACAGTATTAAATATTGCAATATAAGTGTGCTAAACTATTAACATTGCCTTACTTTTTGTACATTTTACGAATATAACTTGGTGCAGTCTTAAATGAAGCTCCCGGTTTGTTCAATTTTACACATAGTTTCGTATTTATCCTTATCCCACACTGTATTTATTGTAATCGAATTGTAATATCATCACCACTAGAGCACGAGTGAAATTTGAATCGATTTCTCCTTTTTGCTCATGTAAGTTATGTAATATTCGCAAATTCAAAGGAGATTCTAAAAACAAAGTATCATTATTTTTTACTTCATATTTGGATTCGATAATTAGAAATTCTATTGTTGTGCAAATTTATCCCTCCTATGTACTTAGTATAATCATTCATCATATACGGCTGAAAGACCTGAATTTCTTTTCTTTATTTTCTATCATACCGTTTGACATTCATGATAGATTGACTTGATATATTGTTACTCACAACTGCTACAATAGAATTATTGTTCCATCTTACAACAACTAATTTAGATTTTCTGAAATGTATTGTATGAAAGCTTCGTTTGCTTCTCTTTGCCAAATATTTCTTTTTCTAAATGAAACAATTAATAGCTCTGCTAGAATATCCATTTTTTATCAAAGGAAATATAGCAAGGTTCTGCTATAAACCAAATTATATTTTTCCAAAATAAATATTTTTATCTAATGAGGAATTATTAATAAAAGTGAATAATATAAAACTTAAAATTAAAACTCCTTAATTTTTCTCCTTGGAACCGTACACTGGAAAATTTTTAATTACAAGAATTTCAAGTTTTCGATAGAAACTGATATCTGACATATAATATATAAATATGTTATTGAGTTCAACCCGCAATCATCTTCTTCAACTCAGCTTACGAGTGACTTTCTGAATTTACAGAGACAGGCAACTATCTAACCTCAGTCTTCCTGAACCCAACTGTAATGGGCCAAAATGACTATACGATACTTTTGACAGGGACATGGAACTTACGGAGTAGCACAATTCGCCTGATGAGATAAAGCTTTTATATTAATCCCATCCACCGGTGATTTTTGGCAACATAAAACACGATAAAAGCCATGGAGTACAGCTCATTCGAAAAAGTAAAGTTAAAAATGGGAATTTGACTTAGTCACTTAATTTTCAGACCATACTATATAAAGTATGACAGATAAATAGCGAGAATAATTTTGTGTGAACGTTGTGGTAACTCTAGAAACTAGTCTGTCATAGCACGTGTCACGTGTAAACTTACTGCATGAAATGTGGATGGATGTTCACGACTGCGGTCGTAAAAATACAAGATAACATTAGAGCAAATAACTTTGGTTAAAGTGGCTATAAAATATTCGGAATCGTTCAAAAGATGACTGCTGCATACAGAAAAGATTGTTCGTCGGTTTAAATGGGAGTGCGAGGACAATGAAAGACCACATACATTAAACATCTACGCATCCTTCTCCTCTGGTTCAGTCGTCAAACAGTCAGTATTAACAACGAAATATCCACCCCATGATGATTTGTTGAAGGGCGAGGGTGAAGGAAACGATTCATACTGGTAATGAAATCTAGTTCTTTAGTTATGACAAGAAGACGTAAGCGTCAAAGGAAGCATTAGGTTAAAGATTGCAGATAACCAATGAATGTCTGAAAATACAAATAAAAAGCATTCTGATTTGTTTTTCGATATTCGCGGAAATATCCCCGAGGTGTTCGTTCCATTTAGCCAAACTATCAATTCCGAGTTTTACTTTGATCTCCTGGAGCGTTTACGGATGGTTTCCAGTTTGGGTACAAATAGATGGACTCAGTATCATCGTAATGCATCCTAATGCATTTTTGTTCGAAAATAAGTCCCAACGTTACCCTGTCCATCTTATCGACACTTCTGTACTTTTGTTTTTCCTCACCTTAGGATTGTTTTTGAAGATCATTTTGAATACAGAATGAGGATGAGGATGAACTTTCATAATTGCTTCAAAGAGTAGAAAAACAATTATGGCGGGAGTAATATAATGTAGCAACTATACAATTACTGTATATTAAATGTGATAATGCATTTATAAACAAATTCTTGTTATTTATTTATTAACGTTGTATCTTAACTGTAGTTATTATAAAATACATTTTTTTATGTTGTGGCTGAAACTTGTGGATGCGAAAGTGACCTTGGCCTTTTTGCTTCAACCGCAATGATAATTCCTGTATGCCTACTAGAATTTTGCCGAACCTGGAGGAGTTGCGTCACTAATAGCGATTTGTAACGTCCCAAATATCACATTGACATGTGTCCTATGATTTTGCTTCATTATTCGAGAAGAACGGATATTACTTCATTTCTCTTTGCTAAGAAATGTACGGGTCTCGATCAGGTTTAAACTCGCGTCGCTTGGGCGTACAGCAATCGCGGTCGGCTATATAATATAATTAAAACTGTTTATTAAATAAAACAAGAATAAATAAAATTTTAGTATATATTGAATAAAGCATGAATTTATGCCAATAAGCATTTTATTCTAACTAAAATACTTTACAAATATCAGCGGGATCCAAACATTTAACTATACTTAAGACAATGGTTTCACTACCAAGCAGAACGTTAAAGTATTTTTTCGCAGCGGACTGGAATAAAGGATTAATCTCAATAGGGTGGTGGAAGAAATAATCTGCCACGGTACAAAATAACATTATGATATTTAAATCTTCCACAATAATTTAGTCTGCAACTTTAACTTAAGTATTTACGTGGTTTACATGCCACACCTAAAACTTTTCTCTGTAACTTATTCATCCAGGACTTTGAAAAGAAACTATTCGCTTGTCACTCTCAGCGCACATAACTAATTGGAGAGCTTAATTTCAAAACATATACATTTGGTAAAAAATTTAGAAGATAAACTTAGTCATTCATCCACATTATATTTCCTGCTTAAAATAAGTTCTAATTAACCGGCCTTAGTAAAAGATCTACAATCACAATTAAGAACTTTGTCCTGGTATCAGAAGAAATGTGTTTAATTGTATTGACTGCTATGATGTAAACCGGGTACTCAAAAATATGCGAAAATCCTCGGTGGTAAACTGTTACAGTCAAAACAAAAAAAAGTTTCCATAAACGTAATTTCTCAAATACTTTATTCCCGAGAAATCCACAATATTTATTGATTATTAATTAGCAAAAAATAATTAATTATTTCACAGTAAGTGTTCAATGTGGTCATCTATTCTTTCGATACATCTATGACATCTCTGAATCATCTATTGCCTAACTCGTTCGAAAATCACACATTTTGACGTTTTGGGGAAGAAAATACGAGGTTATCTGACGTGAGTACTTCGTCAAGTTTTAATAAAAAAAAACTACGAGTTTCACTCACTATGGGGATCTCTTACTTATTTACATCGATTTTTTGGCTGTCTATTCATATTTTATTAAAACATGGCATGCTACACTAACGAATAAATGACAGATATTCATATCAGGTTACTCGTACATTTAAAAACTATTTACAAGCCCAGAGATGGTATCAGCAAGCTTTCGCAAAACATTGTCTTCCAACTTAAATAAAACATTTGCAAACGTTGATTACAGCGTAAGAGAAACAAGTATGTTTCTAATAATAAACAAGTGACATAAAAATCGAATGCTTACAAATTTGGCAAATATGAACCTATAACAACCGATTGAAGTAGACCAAAAACGCCAGCAATAGAAGAGACCGACTTGACTGAAGTGGAAGGAATTGCAAGAACAAGTAGTAGAGAAATTATTAACCATTTGCAAACAACGAATAATTGCTTCGACCATATCATGTTCAGATACAGATTATCTTGCACACCTTCAGTTTTTCCAATAGTCCTGCCACATGTATGCTTAACTTGGGAACTTCCCCCACATGAAACTATTCACCGATAGGCTTGGCTCAGGACAGACGGGGTTGACAAAGCCCCAATGCGATTCTCCAATCCTTTCATCAGCATTAGTTGAATTTAATCGTTATGATCGGCATTGTTGTTAATTATGTGAAAGGACTATTTTTTGCCACAAAAAAGAAATGCAGTAAATTATCTATAATTCTTATTACACCATTTAGTGGATATATTAGAAGATGTAACGCTTAGAATAAGAGCTAACTTGTGGTTAATGCACAATGGTACTTCTGCACATTACTCTCGAAATATACGGACTTATCTTGATATGACGTATCACTACAGATGTCTTGGAACAGACGGCTGCTTCACGGTTACGGACTCTTTCCAGTAAAAACATTTCAAAACAATTATTTACCCAACACCCGTTACCAACGTTGATATCCTGTGACAAATAATTGTAGATGGTTGCTAAGAGATTAAGAACACTCAAAGAATTTTCAAGCGAGTTAGGCAATCCATGATTCAGAGATGTCACTGGCACAATGAGAGAAGAGGTGGCCACATTGAACATTTACTGTGAAATAATTAATATTTTTTTGGTAATTAATAATCAATACATATTATTACATGTTTCATGAATTCTGTCAAAGGTAACACGGACCAATATTCATGGGAACTTTTTTGTGTCTTGTCGCGAGAAGTGCGATCGTGAGGATTTTAAATGTATTTATAATAATAATAATAATAATGTCTTTATTGTGCATAAGCATATAGAAAAAGTACAAATTTACTTATAATAATTTTAAGAAATATACACAATGGGCAAAGTGCAAATTGTGTCCGAAAACGATTAAATTATTATTTACGTTTATTTTGGAAGCGACAATTGTAACGGTCACCCATCCAAGTTACTGGACGCGCGAAA
>JAHWXV010162343.1:0-11850 GCA_024586415.1 Phrixothrix hirtus
TAGCTTTCGAAACGTTTAATTTTTATTAAAGATACACAGTTTTACCAAAAAATTGTTTTAATTATGAATAATAACTGTGAAAGTTTCCACAAATATTTTTCAAAAATAGCCTTAACTACGTCTCCACGGATGCAATCGAGGCCCGGGGAATCGCCAGTACGAATCCCAGCAACAGCGGTCTGTAGGTCATCCACCGAAGGCGGATCTACTTCTCCCTCCCCAGGTCTGTGAGAGTCTCATAATCCTGCTGCCAGGCGTGTTGCACATTGTTGTTAACATTTCCGTCGTCCTCCGGGAGCAGAACTTCGAGAAGATTGCGCATTGCTGCCTCCGGCGTCCGTGACTCGCTGCCTCCGCGGTCCGGAACAGATGTAAAAAGGCCAGGTCGGGGGATCTTCCCTCGAGCCATTTTGTATATAGCGCCTCGGGAATTGACCGCCAGCTCCCTATTTAAATACTTTCCCATGATTTTTTTCTGGCTTTTTCTATTGCATGAAAAAATTTTTGTTTATGGCAACGCATAATGTCAAAGAGATGTTGTTTTATGTTTGCATACACATTTTTATATAGGTTGCTCTTATGTTTAAGATATTCCCTTCTGTCAGTCTCCACCTCTCCTGTCCACCAATTCGGCCTGGTTAGATATTGTGTCCGTCGAATTGCCACGGAGTTCACAATTTCTTGAAAACCCTGGGTCAGGTCGCGCAATGCGCGGTCCATAACATAAGGCTACTCAAGCACGTGGTATCTTGAATTTAGGTCACGGTTTAATTTAACTAGGTCATTTATGATGTTCGATGTTTTCAGTTTACCAATAGGGCAGTGCTTCATAATTTCCGGCGGGTGTCTACTAATATCAGCACCACTAATTATCGTTAAAAGCGTTCTGCGGTTCGAATTATGCATCTCGGTTAAATCATCCCAATCGAACACAACATCAGGCGGTGCGCACGCAATCATAGTAAGGTCAATGTTACTGCGACCTAATTCGGATTCGTGTCGACCACGAATTCCTTAAGTATTCTGCCGCGCCGGTTCGTCATGACATCGTGCCAAGGCTCGAAACGCGCATTGAAGTCTCCACAAACCTCTACAAATTTATTACTTAAATCATCCAATATTTGGCTTAAAAAGTTTAATCCACCAACAACGTTAGTAAACGGGGATAAATATACATTCACACAGTAAATGTTTGTTTTATTTATAGTCAAGCACACAGTAGTTAAGTTTTCGTTACATAAACTTGGAAGTACAGCACAGTCACAAAAGCGGTCTTTAACTAAAACTACGTTATTACGATTTTGTGCTCTAGGTTTCAGATACCTGTAACCACTCAATGCCAGTGGCTTATACTTATCATTAGCTTTAATCATGTAGAGTTCCTGCATTAATATGATGTCAGCGGCGTGTTCCAGGACGTATAGATAAAGTTCTTAGGTAAATGTCCGAGAATGCTTAAGATTCACCGATAGAACAATTATTCTATCGAATAAATCGTATTGTTCATCTCGTTCTGGAGTCGGCGGTGGTACAGTGGAAAGTTAGAATCGGAGGTATCATGGTTAGCAAGCTCAGGCTTAGCTCTCACACGGAGGCAGTTCGCGCACCTGTAGAGATTTTTACTTCCACGCGACGGGCAGTCCTTACTCTCATGCTCAGAGTGCGCACAGTATCTGCATTGTTTTGCCGACTTGCAGAATTTGGAGACGCGTCCAAAGCGCTGGCAGTTGTAGCATCGCGACATTCTCACAAAATCCCGTACTCTGCATGACGTGCATCCCAAGTAAAGGCGCTTTGCGAATAGCACAGCTTACCGCACCCCCGGATTCACCTCCAGTACCCAGTTTGCTGTTTGCCCTCCGCGCTTGCCCACAAGAAAGGTGGTCCTCACTACGTTACCGGCCATACTGCAGGTACGTTGCTTCCCGATTTCGTCGATCCAGCTGATCTGATTCTTTGTTTATGTTTGCAGGAACGTAATACATAACGATTTTGTGCCACAACTTCACCTGTACCGCCGCTGAGTTATAAGTAGTTTAAAGGTGTCCTCCGAAGAAGATACCTTTGATTCATCAAGTGGATTGATAATTGCCTTGAATCTCTTCTGTGGTGCAGAG
This sequence comes from Phrixothrix hirtus, assembly GCA_024586415.1. Taxonomy (NCBI): domain Eukaryota; kingdom Metazoa; phylum Arthropoda; class Insecta; order Coleoptera; family Phengodidae; genus Phrixothrix; species Phrixothrix hirtus. Next base: position 2,118 of record JAHWXV010162343.1, read on the forward strand.
GGTGCGGTTTAGCGAGTAAGTTCCACTCCCGCAAGGCGGAGACGCCGCCACTTTGCTATGAGTTGCAATCGGAGCAGCAGGTTGCTGCAATCTATAGAATTCCCGTGCCGGCTTCCCCACAACGTAGTCGACTGATGGGGCCTGTTTACTTTCGGCGGCTACTGTGATCGCTACCAGCTCGGTCAATGCCACCTGGACGTCTGAGACGCCCCTCACGGCGCCAGACTTCATCTCAACGCCAGTCTTGTAGATATTTATGAAATCTAACATGCCAGAAAGTGCAAGATTGACTCTTACAATTACATTTTGCAGAGCCTCGCTGCAGATTTCCAGCGTCTCGACGCAGACGTTCATAAGAAAGCCTGATGCGAAAGATAACCGCTGCCGTTTTAGTCTGGTGATGCACGTGGTCCCCAGCCCGAACGTCAAGCCCGCCTCGGAGGTCATGGATTGGCCATCTACGCCGCACGAGTGCAGTCGCAGATAAGCCGCTGCTATTAATCAGAACACTCCACCTTGAAATTATTGTTACACTTTCTATTTAAATAGAATGAAATTTTCCGATGTTAATAAAATTATTATAATTACCAAGTCTTATTATTAATTATTGTTTAGAGCTATTTATAAACACAAACAATCAAAACTACACTATCCCAGTACAGTTATTTAGTTAATTAATTTAAATTTACTAACAATTCAAACTTTTCAAAACTTTCATCTCGCAAACACGTCCTCACGCAACAGTGTCCACTATGAAAAAGTTTCAGATAAAGAAGCAACTGCAGCTTCTAAGGACGAGATAATGTAAATACCAAAAGAATTGTGGACTGAGACTCTTAATAAATTGTTTAGCCCCATGAACAGATGTATAGAGGTTAAGGGAAGGGGGTTACTGTGAAACATTAAAATAAAAAGTAAGTTTAATAAGAAACTCGTTTCCCAATAATTACAACATGAACCTCACACTAAAATTCGCAATTAATTATCTAAATAATTTTTTTATGTAGTGTAAATGTAATTGTATTTATTTTACAAATAATATAAATACTCTAACAGAAAACAACAGCAATTCTTATATCTATACTCAATTTCACATTTTAACCATATATTTTTATTAGAGAAGCCAAGTAATTGGTATTTTTTAATTTCGATTTCTAATTTTTTTTCCAAAATTTCCATTTTTAAATTGTGCTTCTCTAAAAATTTTCAATGGTGGTTCTTAACAAACTTTAATTTGACCTTAGCCAATTCATATGGTAAGGGAATGCATCGTTTCTCCATCCTAGCCTTATTTACTTTTTCTGATACCAAAATAGACAGACATCAAAGGATTTATTTTATCATTAACCTTTGATTGTTGCAGTTCATTTCACTTTTAATTTTTCTGATGTTGGAGCCTTATGATTTCTTCTTGTTACGTTTTTCGTGTATTATAATGAACATTTTCGCCCATTTCAGAATTTTCCTCAATATCTAGAATACCTAGATTGTTATTAGGGAAGGGTTTTCATGTAAAAATATAATGAAACGACAAAAACTATAAAGAGAGTACATATAACACAATAAGTCCCGAGACTCACTACTAAAACAACATTTTTTGGCAAAATTCTATTCTATTTATCAACATAAACTCCTTCAACTGCGACACAATCATTACAACGCTTTTCTAACTTTTCTATACCATGTGTGTAGAATGATTTTTCTTTGACTTCAAAACAACCCTAAGTTGCAGCGATGACTTCATCATTAGACCCTAACCTCTTTCCCTGGAGCATCTTTATGAGGTCTGCAAGCAGACCATCGTGGCCAGATCTGGATAATACGATGGATGGAGAAGCAATTTGAAGCCCAATTTGTGTAGTTTTTGAATCTTTTTCAACGACTTTGTGACACGGCGCAGCTTCTTGGTGAAAGATCACCTTTTTCTTCTTCATTTGTGGCGGTTTTTCAGCGATTTCGTCCTTTAAATTCACCAATAATGCCATGTAATATTCGCTATTGATAGTTTTTCCCTTTTGAAGATAGTTAGTGAATATTATACCGTGCGCATTCCAAAATACAGAGACCATAACCTTTCCGACAGACTGTCATGTCTGCGGACACTTCAGACGGCTCTCGCTAGCTGCTCTCTACTCAGCTGACTACCAATTTGACTCCTGAGTGAAATAGTGAATCCATTGTCACATACCTATGTAAAAAATCAGTTTTATTTCGAGTAAATAGGCCAAACTGAGCTATGAATCATCGATACGTTTTTATTTTTGATCCATTGTGAGCAATCACGGCACTTATCTGAAAAAATAGTGAAAACATTACCAATTGATATCTTTATGATTTTTATTTCACTTATTGATCTTTCATTATTATTTTCAGGACTTTCTTGACGTTTTCTTGAGTCATAGATTTATTTTGACGACCAGAGGGTTCAGCATCATTTGTGTGCAATTGTGATCACGTTTGAAGACAACATACCATCGAGAAGTGGTTGGTTTCGACGGAGCATGGGTCGGATAACACTTTTCAAGTCATTGCTGAGCTTGAACGGTGTTCTCTCCCATTAAAAAGCAATGCTTTATCAACACACAAAACTCGATTTTTTAGATTTTTATCAAAATTGCAAAATTAGCGTTATTTAAATCACTATGACTCAGTAATGTCATAAAATTGTGACATATATCGTTTGAAGGTTAGTGTTTCCTAACAATCGTAGATTTTTCATTAAAGACGCCATCTTTGGGTTAGTATCGAGATTTATTGAATGATCCCGTATATCTACCTAACTTTATATTTAATTACTTGTAGAACTTTCATTTTGAAGTAGAATAGGACCCACAAGATGCGAAATAGCTTCCTGATGGACTCTCGTGATTTATAATTAAGATTAACTCAGCTCCAACATAGAAGAATGAAATTAATTAACATCTATTTCAATTTTCTAAAATTACTATAAAATAAATAGCATAATTGTATCTCTAAGTAAACCAAGTAATTCTCGGGTAATAAAAAAGTGAACAATTCGGAACAAGTAAATCTCTAACAATATGTGAACAGCTATAACCGCGGTGGAAATAAGAATCCATAGCAAGTGCAAATAAACTAAACATTGAAGTTCCGAAATGAACTGTACCAAATAAAACAAATACATAAGAAGGATTCTTCGGATGTTTTAAATATCAAAAATACCACCACCGTAAGATAAGGTAGCAATAACAATAGTACTCAAGCAGTAAAAGTCAAGCAGGGTTTTCTAGTATATCGGATGGAGTCCTTAACGTTTTTCTAACGGTTACATAGAAAAAACACGATAGCTAAGGGATTGAAATGCAGAATTGTGATTGGTAAAAGGAAATCGGGAAAGGAATTTTTAAAAGAGCTAATAAAAGCCTTAATACACGAAAATTGTTATCTTTATTCGTGAAATGTTATGGCAAGTTATACATGGCTACGGTTAGCGTAAATATCAAGTTCCCTTAAAAATGTCATTCAGTCACAAAGTGAAAATAACTTATATTTGTGGTTCTTAAACGTTTAGGCTAAAGAATCGTCATACATATTTGTAACCTTAGTACAAGTATTGGTACTCAATTTTGAGTTTTAGGTTTTAAGTAACAACTAAATAAACTTTCAGAATTGCCTAATTGCGAATAAATTTTGTTTTTCACGTTCTTTTTTATTTCGAATTAATTAAATTTACACTGAGCTCTTGTTGGGGGTTATGATGAGTTTTTATTATAATTTTTGCTTATATCGTGATTCTGGAATTAGTAATAGACAGAGTACAAGGTAAGTACTTTTACTCTTTAACAACTGGACTTCTTCGATAGGTCTGCACTTTATGAGGTAGATTGATTATATATATGTTCCCACTTGGATGTGTTGTAAGTTCTATATAGTGTTTTGGATACAAATGTGTGAAGCCCTGTCTTTTAAATTAATTTTGAGGTCTGTTTAGATCTCGTGTCGTACCGATTTACTATTTTTCAGTGACTTTACTGTCTTATCGAAACGACTTTCTTTACCGTACAGTTTTGTAACCATCGCTACAACATTGCATGATTTCTATTTTGGTAAGCTACACTTACCTACATCCAGATTTCGCACTCATCTTCGCCTAGTTCTCGCGAACTATACTTTCATGAGGAATACGTTCTCTTTCCAGTTCATCGCAGAATATAGGGTCGAGAAGTCCGCTATCTTTGGTAACATCGTGACATAAACCCTAGTGATTTCTACCTGTTCATAAAGTTTAAAGTAGGCCATAAATGGTGAGAGATCTCAAAGCAAAGAGGAGATGAAGTAAGCTACCAACGAATATGTTGCGGATAAACCTTTTGAATAGATGTTTGCGTGAAAATTGTGTTAATACCCAGGAAAACTGTATTCAAGAAGAGAAACTACTTAAAAATGGGAGTTACTCAAATACATGTTCGTTAGAAACTCATCGTGTTTATAATGTCTCCTAGAAGTCTTGGAATTAACTCTTGCCATAACAGCGTAGGTCTTTTCTTACTTCACATAGATATTAAAATTAAAACGTCAAAAAAAATAACCAATAAATGTAATTTTTATTAGTCGTCAGTGATTATTGCAAATTATTATCAAATTTGTAGGAATATTTTATTTATTAAACTTGAAAATGTTTACACAAGAATAAAAAATATTTATTGTGGAAAGTTATTATCATAATTATCCACATATATAGAATGACGAAAGGCAGTATGATATCAATAATTGCATAGCAAAATGTAGATACCGGTTTCCTTTGGCTGTATTTAAAAGCAATCAGTTTAGAAGGCAAGTGTTACGATCAGCTGATTGTTTCCATAGCACCGGGAATATTAATCATAGACCTAGAAGTGGTTGATCTCGTGCTAGGAATGAGAACGTTATAAATGCTAGAAATATAATACAAGGAAAACTTGCCACTACACATAGTGTTCTTTGTCAAGATCTTCAGATGCATTAATACAAGTTATAAATCTACCAAGAACTTCCACATTAGATTCTAATAAAACACTGGCATACTGTCAGTGCTTCAATGAAAATATGAATGACGATGTGTTAAATTTAAGATTTTTGTCAAACAAGGCTTGGTTTCACTTGGATGGATATTTATATTTTCAGTACACGTGGAACCCTGACATCTCGCATTTCTTTAAAGAAGCTCCTTTACATCCAGTTAAAATTTGTGTGTAGTTAGCTATATCAACGCGAAGAAATATCGGCCCAACATTTTTTGAAGGTAATATAAATGCTGCTATTTATAGCGATGTTATTTTACGACAATCTATTAATGATCTTCATGATGATGAATTCCAAAGCAGCTTTCCCAACAGGACTTTGTTGACCGTACGTTGCCCACGAAACATTAAATTATCTTCACCAATTCGTTGGCAATAGGCTAATAAGGAAGAACAGATTTGCACCACATTCTTGTTACCCAACACCGTTCCATACTTAAAAAATTCTGTATTCAGAGATCCAGTCCACATACTAGAAGATCTAAAAAATAATATAGTAAGAAAACATTAAGAACTAAATAGCAGTATAATACAAAATGTGTTTGATAATATGAAATGTGTAAGTTAATCAACTTTGATTTTACCTATATTACTATAAAATAAATCATAGTTCTTGAATTTATTACCAAGTATTTTATTTATAACAAATGGGTTTAAGTAAAAAACAACATACATAATCTCAAAAGCACTAACTAATTACTATTCTCAACAGACCAATATTCATTTAACTTAATTTTAACGATTTTAGTCCCTAGTATCCATAAAATTAGGTTATTTGATTAACTCTGTACGATTCTATATACGACATCTTACCATTATTTCATCATCAAACCTAATTCCAGGACTTCTGGGGCACATGTTATATAATTTCGTAATTAGATCTAACTTGAATTTTATGTTCTAAGAATAAATTTACATAAAATATGAGCCTTGCTAATTATTGGATTTAAATGTCAATTGTTGGAAACCAACAAAATTTAAATAAATATTGATATAAATTTTTTAACCTATCTCCAGGTAATGACTAACAGTACAGTAAATATGGTGTACTGAAAGGACGGTTTCGATCCTCAAGCATAGTGCATAATAGAAGACTTAAAATACGTTGGCTACCTAACTAAAACCTGTTCACACATAAAATAAAGATCGAATTAAGTGCAATTAGTACAGATAGTTCAAAACTGTCAAAAAGTAACCAATATTCTGCTACTGTGCATTACATATCACTTCCAGCTTCATTGCATTTGCAGATTTGCATTGTATATGTTACTGGACAAGCCCGAAATCCGGATATTCTAGTATTGACTAGGACAATCGCAAAGCTCCTGAAGGTCCTAGGAACAATTCAAATTTCCTAGGCCAAAGGCGGAGTACCAGACTAATTTAGGAATAACTAATTTTAGAGAAAGAAATTCTAATTTGTCCTAAAATTTTCAGGCAGAACTTAGAAGTTATTTAAGTTATCTAGGATAAAATGGATACGACTGCTCGACTTACGTTAAACTCGTTTCGAATCTTGGAAACTGTAGCTGCGCATCGTAAAATTAGGCGTTGTACGCACGTCTTGTTCTGCAATCCACTGCTATTCTGTGGCAGATTTTGTCTATTATTGTCTATTATTCATTATGCCCGAATTTAAATTTAAAGATAAATTTAGTCAAACTATGATAGACCGAGAAACGAAATCTTCGGCACATTTTAATGTCCTAACAAATACTCAATACAACAACTTATTAGAAGAAGTGTACAGACCATTGATTTGAGGTTATGACCAAGGGGTGTGATACTCTAACACATTTTTACTTTCTCTCACTCTATATGAAATATAAGTAAAAGAGAAAGTAATGTTTTCGACCAAAATTTTCGATGTCGAAATTTTAGTGGAAATACACGTTTTCGTGTCTCCTGAGTACGAAAATCATATTTTTAGAAATTGGTGTGTGCGGCGCGTGCATGTGTGTGTGTGTGTGTTTGTGTGAGAGTGAGTGTATGTGTGTGCGTGCGTGCGTCCCTACGCGCGCGCGCGCGCGCGTGTGTGTGTGTGTGTCTGTGTGCATGCGACTGTGTGTCTGTGAACACGATAACTCGAAAACCAAACGTTCTAGAAGAAAAAAATTTAAATTTAAGTTTGTATCTATCGTCGCACGCGACCGCAAAAATTTCACTAAAATCGGATGACAAGTGCCATTTTACGCTTGTCATTTTTTGGGATTTTGAGTTTTTTTTCAAAATCGGCTCTAACGATGTTTTTGAATTTAATATATATCTTAGAAATCTATGTCCCTTTCATATGATCTAGGGGGTTTTCCAAAAAAAATCTCTTTAAACCGAGTAACCGGAAGTACTTCCACCGTTAAGTCGGAATAAAATAACTATGAAATTAAAAATGCTACCTGAATGAAAATTTATATTTCAGATCATAATCGCCTTATATTGCAAAATTAAAAATTTGGTTAAAATTGAATAACCGGAAGTACTACTTTATTTCTGTCATTTTTAGATATTTTCCGAATGATTAGTTTTTCAAGCTTTTCTTGAAATTGGCTGTAACGATTTTTTTAAAATTTATTATATTGTTTAGACATTTAAGTTCCTTTCATATAATCTTGGCGGTCACTCAGAAAATGTTTCCCAAATTGAGTAATCGAAAGTACTTTCACTGTTAACTCTGAATAAAATAAGTATGAAACTATAAACCCTAACTCAACGAAAATTTATATTTGAGGCCAAATCGCCTTTTTCTGGAAAATCAAAAATTTGGTCAAAATTGAATTAGTGGAAGTACCATTTTATGTCTGTCATTTTTAGATATTTTGCGAATTCTTCAGATCACGCTGACATTAGCCTTTCTATATTTAATAAATAGTAGTATTATAACCGAGACTTATAAGACATGTTTTTTAATATATTATTAGTAACTCTGTATCATTTTTGGGGGTTTTAACCACAAATTCGACTGCGAAAAAGGTGTTTTTGTAACGTCGTTGATTGAAGCGATTTAATGTTATAGAAATAAGCGGAAATAAAAAACTAATTGCTAAATCATCGGAAAATGACATACGTTATTTTTCGCCTATAGAAAAGGCATTTGATGGTATTGATAGTGCACATCAGGCATTTTCGCATGGGGGAAGGATAGATTGCTCTTCGAAACGAGCAAAGAGTATGCAAACATTACAAAAGAAGTGATAAACTTATTTTTATCCATGTGTGAAAGTTGTCATATGCAACGAACAAAACGAAAGAAGGGTTTAGTTTCTCGGCTAATTTTGTATAATCAAATGAATAGTCGCTGTCAAGTCGACCTAATAGAAATTCAATTATAAAGTGATACAGGTAACAAATTCATAATTGTGTATCAGGGTCACCTAACGAAATTTGTTATTCTGGGAGCTCTTCGCACTAAAACAGCTGAAGAAGAAGCTTATCAATTGGTTGATACTTCTACGCTATTCGGTGCTACATGCATTCCGCATTACGATAATGGTCGCCAATTTGCCAATAAAGCAATTAAGGAGATTTTCGAGCTATGGCCAGAACTAAGGTTAGTGCATGGTATACCTCGACATAGCCAAAGCCAAGGTTCAGTTGAAAGGGCCAATCAAGACATAGAAAACATGTTGGTGACCTGGCTAAAGGACAAAAATACATCGAAATGGACAGAAGGAAATAGGTTCCTACAGTTTATGAAGAACAGGGCACTGCACTCAGGGATCAAGATTTAACATGTTGGAATGGAACCCAGAGTAGGACTGATTACTACTAAATCGGGCGAGGAAGATATTTTTGATTTACATACCGAAGAAGACCTAGAGAAAGTCATATCGTCGACAAATTCGGGAGAAATAGAATCAGAGATGAAACAACAAAATGAAGTGGAAGTCGAAATGGAAGGGAAAGAGGCAAATAATCATGATAAGGATGACCAACAAATTGATCGACATTGTAATATCGTCAGTAATATTGCAACCGCTAGGAAAGTGGAGGTTGCACTTTCTCTACAGAAACAAGCCAAAAAAATGAAGTAATCAAGCGACACGATGCATCCGCCAGCTAATATTGGCGACAATATCACAGTGCCCATACCAGATCTAGATAAAGCAAGAGGAAGTTTACGTAATATCATGGCCGTAGATTTAAACGTGACAGACGATAATTTATATAAGCTAGGTACAAAAGGCGGCTGTTTAAGACAATTGTATGCGTGATGAGAATTTGAAATCTGAAAACACAATTTTATTTCGGTAGATGATATTGATCAAAACCAAAAAAATTCTCTCAGAACTGAAGCCACAATTTCTTCGGGTAAATTTCAGGGATACATTCGATATCAGTGCACTAAACACCGTGGAACCAACTCATGCATGTGTAAGAGGCGACAACTCCTCTGTAATTCAAAATAACATAATAGCTATTCGTGTAGCAACAAGTAAACAGTTGACTTGAAGAAACTTGGTTTAGTTTTACATTAAATTTTAAAGGAATTGTTGTAATACGAGGGTTGCCTTTTATGTTGTTACAAATGACCAGTAGATGTCGCTAGCGTAATAAATTATTACCATATTTGTAAAATTTGACATTTTGTATTATAACATCCGTGGCGGCTTAGAAGTTGACAGAGTAGTTTGTTTACAGTGCCCGTTTAAAGAAAGTAATTTTGTGAAAAAATGGAAATTACTCGTGAAGGTTTTCGTTGGATGATTTTATACGAT
>JAHWXV010162347.1:0-11145 GCA_024586415.1 Phrixothrix hirtus
TCAGAGTCAACAACTTTGTGGCTTTTAATGGTTCTTCAAAAAGGAAGATATGGTATAGCGCAAAATTTTGACGTGATAAGTAAAAACCAATATGATTTTCAGAATCAGCGCACCCAAATTAGTAAAAAATAAATCTCAATTTGAAGTCAGCAAAAAGCGCGTTGGCCAGTGTAATTGTTACAAAACTACCAGACAGCAAAAAACTGTACCTTAAATTCGCTACGTAATACGAATGTCACGCCAAACATATACCCAGTGATATAGAAATTGTAACACCAAAAAGGGATTGGAATTTCCGAATGAAATTTAATAAGAATATTCACCTATCTTATAGTAATAAATGATCAAAATTTGGGAGGAAAATCTGTGTTAGTTAAACAAAATTCTATAATAATTGTTAATAACGTGTGGTCCGGTCTTTCTGATTTACACATTCATTTATACGCCGAGGAATTGATTGAATAAGGTTGTTTATCTCGTCTTGGGGTATTGCCTCCCATGCAAGTTGCACCTCATGTCTCAAGATCTCCAAAGCCAAAGGATGGCGCTGCAAATTTCGCAACCTTCTACTCATTATGTCCCATACATGTTCAATAGGAGAAAAATCTGGAGATCTTGGAGGCCAGGGCAAAAGTTGAACCTGGGTCTGCTCAAAGAAGTTCAAGGAAAACCTTGCTACACGAGGACGTGCATTATCTCGCTGAAATAATGGATCTTCGAGCTCTTGTAAGTATAGTAGAAGCTGTGTTCCAACCATCTCCGCAATTTACCGTTGTGATACTATATTACCTCGAATGAACACCAAGGAGACCTGCTGCCATAAGTAATCACACCCCAAACCATAACACCCACAGTGCGGTGTACGTGCTTCTCAACAGTAAATCAAAGATTCCGTTGTTCACTCCGTCTTCTTCTGACTCTCATACGACCGTCGTGTATTCCTAAACAAAATCTAGATTCGTCGCTAAAGACAAAACGATACCATTCAAGATTCCAGTGAGGTCCGTTATTGCACTGTAGTAACTGTTACTGGCAATATTCTGCAGTCAAAGGAAGCGCAAGTTGCGGATGATATGATCTTAACCCAAAACTTAAATTCGGCGATAAACTGTTGTAAGGATTACACGGCGAACTTCTTCATCAAACCATTGGTCACAACTGCCTGAGTAGAGAAAATCGTTCTCTAAGTACAAGTTGCCTTAAGCGATGATTTTCACGCTCATTAGTTCTTCTTGAAGCCTCAGTTACTCTTTTACGATGCTCCTGGCCCTCTTCAAATCATACACGACACACTCGCATTACAGTAGACCGATTTAGATTTACATGATTAGCAATTTCCCCAAATGAAGAACCAGCTTCGCGCAAACCAATAATTCGACCTCCGTCAAATTCGCTTAATTGATGGTAATATCCTCGTTGCCGTACTCTAGGCATGATCAAACAAATAAAACATGTTAACAAAAGAACAACAATCAAAATAATGTTAATTAAGAATGAAAAAGAACAACAAATCGTACGAAAAACACAGAGCGAAAAAGTTAGCAAAAAATTATAACAACTATCAAATGTGACGTTATCATATTACCACTTCAACTCAAAAGTTAATCAATTATTACTTAATGTCAGCCCAACAGATCTACCAACTTTGATTAAGAAATTCCTACTCTTTCTTGGCGTTGCAATTTCTATGAGTATATGTATATAAACGTTTAGTGAAAAATAAACAAGTCGTAAATCTGAGTTTTACTTAATCACTGCGACCCCCTTTCAAGGTCCAAAGCCTATAATTAGGGTGGTTGAGGCTGGCCATCACCGTGAAAGAATCAAGGCGTCTAGAGGGATTAATATACACCCCTTGGAATATCCAAGCCTTTTTTGGATAACAGAGTAGTTGAGGCTGGCTACTGCTTTCAAAAGGCGAGTTCTTTCTTCATAAGACGCAAAGTTGGGGCAGTAAACAAGCTCCATATCAAAATATAAAATCTAAAACGTCGTCCTCTACCATATGTCTTAAAGAATTACAAACGCGAATGTAACATATAAAATTTAATTAAAACACAGAAGTTTTTAATCGAGTCTTGAATGCGAAACTAAAAAGATCCTGAGGCAGAGAAGCAAAAAAAGTTACCTGCAAGTTCAAGAGTCAAATGGTCCGATAGAGCAAATGTCTTGGTCGATTTGTAGCTTCAAGGAACCGAAGTTTCGACGTGTATCAGAATACTCGAGGCTTGGGACCTAAACTTTAAAAGGCAATAAACCGCAGTAATTATATAATCAACATCCGAGATAATATAAAACATTTTAAAGTAAGTGAAGTTTTAATTAGATCTAACAACCTGCTCATAGCAGTAAAGTAGGAATTTCAAATATTTTAACGTGATATAATTTATTTTACAGTAAAATTAAATGTATCACCTAGAACACCTTCCCCAGACAGTAAATTCATTCAACCTTGTTGTTTTAATTATGCGTACTGAGATTTGAGGTAGTTATTATATGCAGGTCATTGAAATTTTTGTAACCATCTTGTTATTTATTGGTAGGGCAAATGTTGTAGTTGAAGTTTACAAAATTTAAATAAATATTAATATAAACTTATAATTTACGTTCAGGTAAACATACGTCAGTACTGTTCTGAAAGAAGAATTTTTAATCCTAAGGCATATTTTAAAATAAAAGCCTTAAAATACCTTAGTTACCTAACTAAAAACCAGTAAATGCATAAAATAAAGAACGTCATAAATGTAATTAGAGAAAATTGCTCAACACTGCGAATAACTAACACGTAATGATGTTATTGATAAGCAGTGAAATTATACAAGCTAGAAGCGAAAATCGTTCAAAGAAGCTCCTTCCATAAACGGAGTCGAAATACTCTTCCAGTAATATTAATCTCTTCTCAGAAGTAAAGCGACGACCAAGTAAACTTTTTTTTGAGATTAAAAAATAACCAGAAGTTGCACTTAGCAAGACCATGTTGTGGTGGACATTCAGAAGGTATGATGTTAATTTCCCATCATTGTCATGATAGAACATTAAGTTTTGAACAATTAAGCTTTGCAGAACACCGAACAAACGAAGTTGTGTGTGTCAAAACGATATGACAGTTTTCCTCCAACTTAACCCATCATACACTGCTGCTTTGGTTCACACCGCAATCAAGTTGATGTAAATGATCTATTGAGCCGAGAAAGCTGTTAGTTTCATAGACGCTCCATAACATTGAAATTAAGTCAATAGACTTTGTATTTACAACAATGTATTTACTTCAGGTAAAAATAAACCGTTCCTTTTTACTGTGTGTAAGGATGATTTATCTTTAACGATGCCCTTATTATTTAAGTCGTTCAAACGAAATGTTTATTAAAAAAAATAAATATAACATTAACAGCAATCAAGATTTCAAAATGATTGTATTAATTAAAAATAAATAAATCAAACTACAAAAATTATTAAAATGTTTGACAGTTTAGAAAATTAAACTTACTAGTCTGCTCGATTTTCTATATTTATTCATGACGCTTTTGTCTAAAAATATTAAAATTAACAATTAAATGAAACAGTAGGTATTTTAGAGATTAAAAGTAAATTCTATCTCTAAGATATACAGTTGTGACAAAGAATAAATGGAATAATTGTCTTTGCATAGACATAAATAAACTATTTGTACGCTAGGTTGATGAATTAATCGTTTATCTAATTTATACCTTTCAACACCCTGTTAGATACGATAATTAATAAGTAACTAATTACGTGTTCTAACATTAAAAATTTAAATAAACTGTCATTTAGTTTAAATTTCTAAAATAGGTTTGCTGTAATATAAAGTAACCAGTAGTATTAAGTTTAAACTAAGGCTTACAGATCATCAAAATTTATGTGTACAAGTTGTAAAGTGCCTGCAATAAACGAATCGCGCGTGAGTTTTAAAACTTGTGTAATAAGACCAACTTCAAAGTATCGGGAAGTAAAACAGACATATGCAATGAAACGTTTTACATAAAATCCCTTAGAGTAAAGACACCGCCAAAGCGAAGCGCCTTTTCCGACCATAAAAAGAAACCGGAGGCCTAAGCTGTAAAATGCAAAGGAAAAAAACTTGATTTGAAAGGAAATGTAACGTTCGTTATTTCAAATATAAAACCAAAATTTTTGAAATCTGAAATTAGCCATTGGTTAGAAAATACGGTAGTGGGATATCCGAATGTTAATAAAAGATCGGAGGACGCAATTTCATCTCATCTTTTTGCTTGTGCATGAGTATCGCTGATAAATCAATCAAGCGAAGTCAAGTTATAAGGTCCGTTGAAAATAGAAGATGTAAATGATTTAATTTGCGTCACGCATGTGTGTGCCGTGACATCATTAAGGTAAATTAAATTGTGCAAGGTTCATAGGCGCAAATTTTAAAGAGAAGACAGCAAGTTTGAATTGGATCATTTAAAAGGGACGTAAATCCTTTTAAAAGACAGCTGACCTGGAATTTGAATAACCAGTAGGAAGTTTTGTATTTTAACATCGCAGAAAATACAAAACCGAAATTAACCGTAAGTATTTTAATCGCCTCTTTTTAAAACGTACATTGAACAAATGCGAAGTGTTTCATGTTAGATAATTAATTTTAAAAGAAAAATTCTGTTTTAAATTGAATAAATAAATTTAACAAAACAAACCAGAAGTTCTTTCCTTTACGCATTTAAATAAAATATCTGTTTATTACCTGTCAGTATTTGAAAAGGGAAACAACCGAAAGGTTTGTAAACAGTACTTGTTTCTTTAGGATTTATGTATTTTAATATTGTAAATGTGGTTATTGTCGATTTATTATTTTATTTCATTTAATTTGAAAATTTCAATAAATGTTAAGATCGTAAATCTCTGTTTTTACTTGCTGAAATATTAATATGTCGTTAATTAAATTTATTTGGTGAGATCGCTAGGCCGACTAAGTAAACATTTGTCTAGACCGAGTATGCATTAGCAGGTAACATTATGGGTTGTAAATATTAAGATCCGTTACAGGAAGGGTTTTAATCCTGAAGTGGTTGATAAAAATCAATGCATCTTCGAATCAGTTTGTCTTCTTCATGCTAAAACCAAATAAAAATTAGGTAACTAAAGTACGTAATCAAGCTATTTATTATAATTGTTTATAGCTGCCAAACGTAGGCGACAAAAACCTACACATACTAGTTGTCATTTATACAGGGTGTCCCATGACTCAAAGTCCATAGCTTAAGAACGTGTTAAGGTGTTATTTAAGTCGTTTTACGCCAAAAATGTCTAATAAACATGGTTGCGAAAATGATTCCCAACCGTAGTACAGCCATTGCAAAACATACTGCCTCAATAAATAAAAAATAAACCAAACTTTCCGTTCAAAATGTTGGAAGTACATATTCATGCTTAGTGAGCCAATGACAGAACTGCATGTGCAACTCGAAATCTTGTAGTAACAAAGCCTGGACTCTTTGGAGATGACATAAGTATAAGTCAAAATAACGTAATGTTCTCCATATTTTCATTCGCCTATCACCTGTATTACTAGAAATTCTTCACACACTACTAGATGGACTGCGTTTAATACATTGTAATATTGCTTCGTCTTGATCATTGTCCATTTTGGTCACATTCGAAGGTAGTTTTAGGAAACCATCCTATTTCTCTTAAAAATGCTCTAATAGTCTGCAACTGCCCGCCTTTCATTTCCATCACAAAACCTGTAAACGTCACGAATATCGACATATTCTTTATTTGAAAAATACGTTTTTAAATTCTTAATAAATTCGCGTATTTTTAATAAAAAACTGGTACTTGACAAATAACGTAAACATTTTGAGCAGAATCTGCAAAAACACGTTTGTTAAATAAAGTTTGGTGTGTTTTTTAATTTATTTCGACAATCTGCCTTGCAATGGCTATACTACGATTGAGAATCATTTTCGTACCCACATTTATGACTTAAATAGTACGTTCTTAAGCTATGGACCTTGAGTCATGAGACACCTGATATATGTATAGTGTCTTTCATTAAAATTAATTTTATTAAAATATGATCACTAATATCCAGGTGTTACAATTTTAATAAAGGCTGCTATATATTGATAAATTGACTTTTAATGATTTGCATCTCAGTAACCTCTATTCTTCGATGAAATATTGTCTTGAATTGATTTCGATTTTCTTTTAGCTCATTAATTATACGTGTTGACCTTTGATTATTAATTTATTCAAACCATAATTTCTAACTTACAATTAATTGGTTTCTTATGATTAATCGGTGAATTAAGCAATCTCGTAATGCGGCCACTTATAACAAATAAGTTAAATTATTAACTTAGGTTTCGATGGCGTCATTTTGTAATGAGGCTAGTTCACTAACAAAACATTTCTTTAACGGGGTTTGATGAAAATTTGAAATCATTTCTTATTTCGGGAATATTTGGGTTTTCATTGCAAGTTTCGTTAACAATTAAGAGAATTCGAATTGTTTCTCCACGATTAGTTTAAATATTCCTCCGCACGTGATTTATAAATCTTGCTTATTTTAGTCTAAGTAATTCTATTTCTAGAATTTAAACCTTCGAAGGCACATCAAGTTTATTAC
This sequence comes from Phrixothrix hirtus, assembly GCA_024586415.1. NCBI lineage: Eukaryota > Metazoa > Arthropoda > Insecta > Coleoptera > Phengodidae > Phrixothrix > Phrixothrix hirtus. The sequence continues at coordinate 6,608 of JAHWXV010162347.1, forward strand.
TAAAATTAATATTTTCAAGCTTTATGTACATCATGCACCATTCCTAAAAAATGCACTTTAAAGGAATCGAGGGCGTCGTCTATTTCTTTAGAGCTATTTTGCCATTTTAATTTATATGTGCAATATTGAATTAATATATATTATTAAGTTAATTAACTATAAATAGTTAGATTGACTTAGTAATTAATTAATGCTGGAGTTTAATTGGGTACATCAGATTTTCACACTATTACAGTCATCTAGTGGCGAAGATAAAAACTATTATATTACTATTGCCGTTTTCGTGTTTTTATTGTTACCTTAAAGTACGGTAAATAATTGTGGTCAATGCATGTTTTCTAAATGAGCTGAATTTTTTAAAAATTTGTCACCGTAATTTATATATTTCCTTATTTCGTTGTCAACAGGTAAATTTAACATTCAGTAAAAGTATACACATTTTAATAATTTTTTGGTTATAAATTGAATTCGATCATTTAAATAGTTCATGCTCACCAAACTCAATAAGTTGAAGATCCTCGTAAGCTGATGCACTCCTTCACTCTGCGAAGCATGCTTCAAAGTGAGTGATCGACATCTTCCAGTTTACAGTGTTCTATGCAATCTGAATTTCATTAATCAGGCAAGGTGAATCCATCGGGGCCCGTACAAACAGCTCAATCTTTTGTCCATAATAACACAAAATTTTGTATGGGTGAAAGATCAGGTAATCTTGCTTGTCATGGAAGACCGGCCGAATCACCTAGCGTTATCTAGTTCGTAGAGATAGAGTAATGTAACAGATCCCGAAACATTATGAATGTAACTGACGACATTCATATATTTTTCTAAAAATACTGAATAAAATCTACTTCCATATGTTATTGAACCTCGAGTAAGCGCTGTCGCACGTTTTATACAAAACAGTCCCTGCTTTTCACCATACCTTTGGTGAACCCTTATGCATCTATCGGTGGTCTATATGTAGAACTGGGATTCAGGCTTAAACCCGATTTCATACCTGATCACAATGGACGCGTTCCTGGAACCACTAATAGTAGGATTAAAGTCCAAAAATCTTATTTTCAGTTAAACCGACCTAAAAAATGTTGTACTGTAATAGCCAAGCATTTATTTGCAATTGATCTGATGATACTGAAGCGGTTTCTGAGGGCATTTATTCTTAAGAGGCGTTTTTTATAGTCATTAATTTTACAAACCGCTGCGGTACCTCCACAATGCCGGTGTCTCTGTTCTTCCGTCTACGTAGTTTCAGTAACCCTGTTAGCAACTTCTCGAAGAGACATTCCGGCTTCCTTCGTTCCTATTAATTGATAAAAATGATTGCATCCACGTAACGAGGCATCGTAAAATAATATTCTGGAGGCAGTAACTAGCAAAAACGCACAACAAAAAATCAAAAAATAAAAACAGGTAACGTTTAGTTTTAACAACCAGTAAATTATAATGAAAATTGTAATTAGTTAATACTCTATATGCCCAATTCGTAACCAAGGAGTTATTAAAAATATTTACGTTTACTGGGTGTTGCACTTTTAATATCACGCGGTGTGCTATGTATGTTTGAATGTAAAGTTATTCCTCCTAAATATGTTGCTCTTATGTATGGTTAGTTAGTTTAGTCAAAATATCAATGGTGACTACATTATTTCTTAAAAAACTTTGTTATATTCGAAGGAGTTCAATGGGACAATTAGTATATAAATTAATGAAATGAAAGTCTTTTTGTAGTCATATTTTAATATCCTATAATAAAATTTTTGAAATCTTATGCATTTGTACCTATATTTAATGGCAAGTCCCATCTTATCACAAATTAGCTATTATTTAGATTCGATAATGATAAAGTGCCTATGTGCAATAATCTTACGCTACATTCACTTTATTAAAATTTTTGAATTACTTCCAATTTGTATTCAATAATTTCTTCTATTAAATCTGGAAAGTAATGATTGGTTCATATCTTTCACATACCTAACGTCTTTGTTTAAAATTCAGTAATTTGAGTTATTCTTATTTAAAGTTCATAGCCGAAGTTACTATCTTGATTCGTTTTACGTCGGCTCCGGCGAGCGACATCACTGTGAAACATCTTTACATGACTTTGGTCTAAAACTTCGTTGTGGTTGCTTTAAAATTTCTTTGTTTTCAATTTTATTGAATGAAATCTCAATTTTGTTACGTTATTTACGTACTTTTTAATTATGTTCACAATCACCGCAAGTTTATGATCTAGCCAAATTGCTTAGGATCGGCCATATTAATAGGTTGTTTCGAAATTGCCTATTAATTTGTCTAATAATTTCATTTCACCTGTGATAATTGGTGTTTATAATTGCGCAAGCTTAGTAATATAATTTTAGGAATCTCTTTTATTTATCTATCTTCGTTGAGGCTAGGTTTATTAGCCAAATATATTTAAATTTGGTATATGCTCCTTTGAGTTTCTTAAATAAGCAATCTGTTTGTTTGTTTCCGCATATTGCTTCGTCAGATTTGACAGAATGTGATATATTGATAATACGTTATGTTATGAATGTACTTCTACGTGTCTGGTTAATTTATACCCTTACCAATTACTTGTTCATTTAAATTGAAAACAACGAAATGCGAAAAACGAACTCCAAAGAAGGTAATTACAATTCCACCGGCCAGATTTCTCAACCTCAAAAAATGTTTCAGTGAAAAAAGATTTGGTAACAACAAGGACGTTAGTGGCGCTATTTTGAGGACTTGGAAAAATCAGTTTATTCATCTGGCATAACCGCATTGAAACGTCGTTGGTAAAAATGTATGGAGCTAAATGATAACTGTGTTTAGAACTAAATTAAAATAAATCTCGGCAGTTATCACCCCACTTTCGTGCATTCTAAACAAAGTTCTAAACCGAAGACCCCAAAATCCTATGCAAAGGAATTCATAAAGTTTCGAATAGAACTGACATTAGTGAAGAATGATGATAAGCAAGCAACATCCGCACTTAAATTGCTATAAAAAATAAAAATGTTATAACAAATCATAAAACCATCACGGGTGGTTGTATTACAAATAATTTGATGCTTCAACATATCGATTAGTTATTTTTGTCCATAAAGTCCTGGATGAAAAGTATGGGGAACTAATTTCAAAACAGGATACACCACTATTAAGTTCCTCACCAGCCTGCTGTAATCAGAGTATTCTTAACAACTTTCCGTCAATAACAGTGGTAATATTACCTTCATCATTAGCTCTGTGAGTTAAGTTTCCGCTAGCTAACAAAGAGAACATAGGTCTAACCATTGTTATAGTCTGGGAATTTTTTGAGGGTGGTAGAATTATAGTGGATAATAACTTTGGCACTCAATACCGAAAACTTCAAATATATTTAGTTTAACTAGTAAAGATAAAAGCAACATCAGTGTCAACTTTTGCATCATGTATATTATTTAATGTTTAATATTTTATACCGGTTATGTGTATTATTTCTAATTATATGGATATAATATTTATAATTTGTAGTACATAGCTAGTTATACACAAATTTCTTTAATGAAACCACTAAATTTGGGACGTTTATGAAAATACTTAATTAATAAATACTTAAACTAAACAAGTTCATAGATGTTGGTTTTGTAATTGAAAATCTAGGTTAGTTGATTCATCAATTAGTTTAATTATGTATGTATGTAAATTAAAACAACAAAATTGAAGTCACAATATTTAATTGGAATTTAGATGATAAATACTAAATTGAGGAACGTTTTAAGTTATATTATAGAAATACCAAGCTTGGTGCTTAGTACGTGAAATGTTTGACTTCGACCTCAAGGGGTCGTCTGCTTCGATTAAGGTTCTAAGTAGTTTCATGAATTTGCAATGTCATTCTCTAATATGAATGCCAAAGCCGTATTTCAACTTATTTCCAATTCCGCTCCTCCTAAATTTCTCCGGCCTTAACTGAAGATAACTATTGATTACCACTTCAGCAGTTCACCCTCATAGCGGGGTAAACCTTAATTAATATTAATTATTAATTTAACTGACATTTATAAATATAAAAGAAACATTTATGGAAGTAACAATGCAATTAAACATTCAGATAAGTGACTTATCCAAAGTTTGCCAACGTAAAGTAACAAGAGACGGAAATTGATTTTATATAATACGTAAAAATTATTTATTAAATGGCCCAGACATTTGGAAAGCTCAGCTTAATTACTACTAAAATTATGTTTATGAACGTTACATATACAGTATGTCCCAAAAAGAATCATCCGATTCGAATTACTCTTAATTTGTAATATTATACTTACAAAATTAAGAATAATTTTATTTTACAGTGTTATTCATTAAATTTGTTACACACTAAGTTATCGGTACTCAATATGTTCTCCTTGAGATGTACGGCATATATTTTATCCTACAGTTACAAGGAAAGGGCCCCACCCGAACTCGCCGATGTCATTGATTTTTTGATATGTTGTAGAACATCAAAAAATAAAAGACACGTATTTTTTTTTATCTGCCGTAAAGCACTTTTAAGACATGAAAACCAC
>JAHWXV010162408.1:0-11748 GCA_024586415.1 Phrixothrix hirtus
AAGGCATATAAGTGCATATTTTAAAGGCAAACAAGGCATATATATGCGCATATTTTGGCTGCATTTAAATGCATATATTCCGCCCCCTAGTCATAATTATAATTCGTAAACCGACCACAAAAGCAACTCGATGTTGGCAATAGTAATATTTTAATGTTTGACATGCTTGTGTTATGTAACAATCTTACTTTAAAGATTTTTTAAAACGAAATGCAATATATGTATATGTATGTAGACAAAGTATATCTTCGAGTGATGGTTATCAATATACATTCGATTTGCTATTTCAAAAATACAAACGTGTGTAAGACTTTGGACCAATTTTTGGATCGCGAAATCAGCATTAGTCGGTTTTTGCGTTCGCTGAAGGAAATAAATTTAGATTGGGTTTTATATAGAGAAGAAATTTATCCATATTAGTGATTAGAAATAACATGAAACAATTCTTACGGCTACTCCTCAAAATTAAGCTCGACTGGCTGGAAAATTACATCGTAAATGATATTTTTTTAGCTTTACAATTATAGTTAACGTTATTGATTTGTAGTAGATGAAAGTAAAGGAAGTTAAATGCTAAATATGCTATATTAATACGTCATGAAAATAACATCTAGTTTGGTGATACAGCGAGTGAAAAAGAATTTTCTATTTTTAGTGCTACGCTAAATTTAAACTAGCATTTAAACTTTAATAAGCGAACAATACAGTAAATATGCCTATTTAAACAATATCTACCTACAATTATTGCATATTGAGTCGTCACATAAGCAGTCTAGTAAGTATACATGAAATATTTGAAATAAAAAGCAATTCAGTAAGTATGCGGCCATATACGCAATCAAACAAGTAAGCAAGTATACATTATAAGTATGTTGTAATGTCCTCCTCCCGAATCCAAGGTAAACGGTCAAATCCATGCCAGTGTACTAGTACTAACTCCTCCGCGGGCTTCCGTTTCAGTATTTTTTCAACTAGGTATACGTCCGAGTACTTAACGTGTTAAATTTCAAATTCCTAAAATGCACCTAAGATTGCCTCACTGTTCATGTCCACGAGTTTATAAGTAATTGGCACGGTGTGTTGTATGTTTGCGACCCGGAACAACTCCACTGATCAATTAGGCGTGCATGCTTTAGGAAACACACCTTGTATTTTCTTATTCGCACGTCAATAACTTTATAACGATGACGCTTGTTAATGTTAAAAACGCGTAAATTTCGGTGAACGTGATTTAGACTGGTATTAGGCGTTACATCTACAGATTTGAGTTCAGTTGTCTGGTGTTTGCTGTTAATACAAGCTTGCGTGACGTCATCTAGAATATTCAACCAATTGTAGGACTCTTGAAGGCTAAAAGTTTTGCATAAGTTTCGCTTCAAAGTTTGAATAACTCTTTCGGACATGGGCGCCTTAACCGTGCTGTACGTGGAATAGTGATTGATTTTAAACGAGTCCATTAACGAAGCGAATTTTCGATTGTAAAACTCTTTACCGGGGTCTGTCTGTAAATTCTTATGTTTTCGATTGTTTCCGTTTAGAAGAATAGATTTGATAGCAGCCGTAACTTTATCGCCATCCTTTGATTTGCAAATTTCGAAAAACAATCAGTCACAACTAAAATGTATCCGCGACCCTTGCTCGCCTTAACGTAAGTTTGAAATTCAGCTAAACCTGATTGCCAAAGATCGTCATAGCGCTTTATGATTATTTTACGCATTGGAAAATGTTTTCTAACTGGCTTATGAATCTTGTTGACTACCCACTCCTTGCGCATTTTTCACATATGCGATCGAGGCTAATTGCTTACGAGTTGTGTGAATACGTATATAAATGCGGTTATTTCGTTGCAATCGAAGCCGATTTTAAAACTTCGTTCACTCTCTCACTCACTCGCAATTTCTTTGTACTGTGAAGTTTCCCAACGAATTGTATAAATGCATTATGGATATCTTTAACTCTCAAATCCACATACTTTTGCATTTCACTGCTAGCGTCAAGTATAAGTTTAGCCGTCTCTATTTTCATAGTGGCGTGCGTTTTAGTCATCTCCGACTCGATACCCTTATTCAAAGTAGAAAATTTGGCGTTAATTTGATGAATGCTAGAGTTTAATTCGCCATGTAATTTATTGACAAGCACACCCGCATAGCTTTCGATTTTGCTTAGTTATTGGTAATGCGCTTAAGTAAATTTTTTTCATGTTAGCTTTTTTAATCGCATCGGTATAGATTTTCGCGTTTGTAACGCGCTCATCCGTGTAAGAGATATTGCCTGTAGCGTAGTCTTTCGTTAACTTTCGGCTCTCGACACGAAGATGATTGGACTCTTTCTTGGTAAATTCTTTGAGCTCAGCGATTGCGGTTCAGAGTGGGGAGAGATCGCTCTAAATGTCGATAAACTTCCTCGTACTCGAAGTTTAGGTCCGAAATTGCTTTCTTCGCCGCTTCAGCTACGTGTACCAAGTGGTTCAAATTCGTGGTATTTCAAGGATTCCTAAGAATTGTAACAGCGATAAAACCTGATATACGAGTCCAAGGTTCGATTTTCTTAAAACTAACAATGGCGCAAACCGCATCTTTCTATCTCTTTCCATTTTCGAGCTATAGGGCGAGCTTCAATTTTCAACCAAAGCGATACGGCTATTGTTCTGAGTTATATTTATAGCTATTAAAAAACGGTGTTAACAATCTACAGGAACTTTTTTAAGATATATTTAATGCCGTAAAGAAAATTCTATATATTTTTTTTAGATTCGAGATATGTACCAAAATTGGATTTTTTTAAATGGAACATCTTGTATATTTTGGTTGAAATGGAAATAGCATCCCCAAATCTTTCTATAGTTGGCATTTATTTGCTTCTTTCCCTTCGTGATTCATCGATTTTTCAAATAATAGGCGTAGTTCATTTGTAGTAGGCTGGGCAAACAAAAAGTGGTTTGACAGTTTAAGACTGTTGACAGTTTTAGTTTGAAATAAAAATACAAGGATGGTTAAAATTTCTATTATCACCTAGGAATATTAATAATTCTACACATGAACAGGATTTAACAGAAAGAATAATACATACCACATTATAATAGACGTTCAAATTGTCTTCCTTCTGCTTGGACATTATTAATGGCATTTAGAATTATCACTGGTATAATCCTTTGAAAGGCCACTCTTGTTCTTTCTCTTAACTCTTTTACATTTTCAGATGGCTCCTGGTATATTATATTTTTCAAGTAACCTCAAAGCCAAAGATCTAATGGTGTGATGTTGCAAGACCTAGACAAAGATAGGCCTATTTGTACCTAAAATCAATATTATACAGCAAATGAAATTATAGAACAAAAAACTTACCAATCCACTTTTCCGGAAACAATTGGTCAAAGTATTTTCTAATAACTATAGCATTATGCGCTGGAGCACCGTCTTGCTGGAAATATACCCTTCTATAATTGACTAGGGGCAAGTTATCTAAATACGGTTCGATATAGGTTTCGAGTATCTGATGATAATTTATTGAGGCAAGAGTTCTATTATTACTTCGTACTTAATTATACCACACCAGACACTGAAACCAAACCGCCCCTGTCTTTGTCTTGTAGCAGTCACGTGTGGATTATTTTGGGGCCAGAGAAATTTGTTAAAACGATTAAAAATACCATCACTAGTTATGTCAGATTCATCGGTCCATGTGACAAACTCTGGAAAATTGGGATTCAGGTTGCATGCATTAATATACCAGTTGCAAAATTGTAGTCGTCTATTTAAATCTTCTGGATAAAGATGGTGATTGACTCGTATTGCATATGGTCGAAACCTATGTTTTTTAAGAATCCGTAAAACCTTGTTTCTTTGAATGTGGACAGTTTCTTCTATTTGCCTGGATGATGTATTTAGATTTTGAGTAACAAGTTGCAATACAGTATTTTCTTCACCTTCTCTATTTACTTTATTGTAAGTTTTGCTTCTTGACAGTACAAGATCCATAATTTATTAAATTGAATTTTAATTTTTTAAATGTTTTGGCGCTCGGTTAGAATTTTTCTGGATATCTTAAATTAAAATCGTTAATTTAAATCAAAACATCAAAAACTACGTATTACTTAAAAAAATATTATTACTTTTTCATTTTTTAGGATAAAACATTTTAATAAATTATATTTGTCATTTTGTGTTTTTAAACCAAGAACTAACACATAGAGATAATAGTTTCTCGATGTTAACAAACTAAAGCTGTTAACAGTCTTAAACTGACAAACCACCTTTTGTTTGCCCACCTACTACAAATGAACTACACCTATTATTTGAAGAAATCGATGAATCACGAAGGGCAAGAAGCAAATAAATGTCAATTATAGAAAGATTTGGGGATGCTATTTCCATTTTAGCCAAAATATACAGGGCGTTCTATTTAACAAAACCCGACTTTGGTACATATCTCGAAACTAAAAAAAATATATAGAATTTTCTTTACGGCATTAAATATATCTTAAAAAAGTGCATGTAGACTATTAACACTGTTTTTTAATATCTATAAATTAACTGAAAACAATAGTCGTATCGCTTTGGACGAAAATTGAAACCCGCCATGTATCTCGAAAATGGAAGGAGGTAGAAGGATGCAGTTTGTAAATCGAGCCCTGGACTCGTACATTAGATTTTTTATTACTGTTACAGATTCTTAGGTACCCTTGAAATACCACGAATTTGCATGTGTACTTTATTTGCAGCTTCGAGTCTCGAGTTGGTGATTGAACATTAGTTCAAGATATCGAAATATCCCTCTTTGGTAAGTTTAAAGCCTATTCCGAGATCGTCCTTTAGTAAAACTCTAGATATTTGACTGCCTTCAGCCTCCGCATCTCCCTACCCTCCAAAAATATTAATATTTATCATAGTACTATTCATTGTTTACCGTTTACGTTTGCCTTTGTACATTTAAAAGGTTATAGGCCTAAGGCATTTCGATGTAATCCGCTTGGGCTAGTTCTTCCAATATCGAAAAGATTTCGCTATCGTGTTCAGAGTGCCCGGACACCTTCTCGGTCTATAGAACATACAACTCGGCAATTAATTCATGAACGGTTTTCCAGTACTTGTACTCGACCCGTCTATTTCCGTAATTTTCTTGAAACGCCAGTTCACACCATCACCGTCGCCTTTCTTTTTCTGAAGTACCTTAGGTGCCTTTGTTATCGCACCGGTTAAGGCCACATAACCGGCACTCGCCTCATCAGAATCGCGAACTGTGGGAGGACGCGAGATGTCAAACTTTCGTTTCTCGTAGACTTCATGCCTGGTCTGTAAAATACCTGACTGTGGTGTAACCGTTGGCGGCGTAATCTCCGATGTTCTCCTTGTTCTTATATTATCTGTATGTTTACGTATTTGCGACATCGTAAGTAAGGATCTGTTTAGAGGTGATAGGGTTGGTATCAATTGCGAGGAAGATGATAAAGCTGAGGTCTTTGGTGTTGAAGTTAGCGAGGACGGCGTAGGCGGTAACATTATTGGAGACGAATGATCTCTAAGTGCTCCGGCTTGATCAGGTCTAATCTGAATCTCTTCGTATTCACCGGAGTCTTCACTTTCTTCTTCTTATTCTTGCTCATTTTAGCATTTTGCTCCTCTACAACGTTAAGTATAGAAAAAATGTAGTTAGAGATTTAATTATGGGCTTGTACGTATCCTTAAATAACTTTTCGGCATTTAGCTTGTTCCGCTGTAGAGCTTCATATTTTCGTTTAACTGCCGCTCTAGCTTGAATCAACCTTTAATTTAGTCGTTTTTCAGCGTCGTTAAGTATCGTCATTGTAGTGGTATGACATGCAAACTTCGACCTTCAACTTTTGTGTATTATTATATATTGAGATGATTATCGCTCAGAATGCACATATATATCCGTCGAAGCATTTTCAATATCGACCCGCGTTCAAATCGAAACCTTTGTGTATGTAAATAAACCCGTACTTTTCCTTCCAACGCTCGGAGTACATTTCGTGAAACATTTGAAACGGCATGTTTATATTTAATTCGTTTTGCTCAAACAGAGTCAACATGTTTTCGTTGTCTCTTACTAGATTCTTAGGAACCGAAGCGTAAGTTTAACTTGGATAAAAACAATCAACGACGTTATGTTGCCCATGCTGATATTATTTTGATATTATTTTGGTTGTCACAAGCTAAGCCATCAAATACGAATACGGAGTTAGCTTTAGATTCTTAAGGCGGTATTATAGTCTCGCTCTCGGTAAAGGGATAATAATTTACACCTCTGATGGGTTTCAAGGTTTGCTCCAGAAATGGCTTTTTTCGGATGGTTTAGTGACTTTGGAAATATGTACACGTTTTCAAACTTGAGTCCTTCATCGCTAACGAACAGCGTAATAACCAGGTCCGTTTTAGTTATATTGTTCGGTCCGATTATAAGTCCGCGAATCATAATGCTTAACAGCTCACCATGCTTCCTAACACTTTTATTGTGCAAATATTCATCCGAGTCAAAATTCACTATAAGCAAAGCATGCGTTTGTTTTACAACTTTTATTTTAAACCCTTTTTGTCTACACTAACTAACTAACTATCTAATCATCTAACTACCACAGTCTTATAATTACGAATGAAACAATCGAAATGATTTATAATTCTATTGCGCTCCTTGAAATACATTTTTTAAAGTAAGATACATTTCATTGCTAACTTAAAACATTTTAACTTAATTAGTCAAAGGTCTATATTGAATAATGCAGTCGTGAGTAATTAGGGCGAAAGCCATCTCTCCAGCTTCGAAGTTTCTAGTCGACTCCGTTTCCAGTTCTACATCTACAGGCGAATTCTTCAACAACTTGCTGTGTTTTGAACAATCCATTGCAAAGACGGGATAGTGCTTAAACTTGGCGTAACTAAGTGTAGGTTAGATGTCATCTTGATCGTAATGAGGACGTTGAAAGTTCAAGCAGTCAATGTGCTCTTGAGAATAATCACCGCGGTAAAGTTCAAGCGCATGTGTTCGTACAGATATTTCTCGGAGTTCAAATAAACATTGAGATTTGCAAGATTCACGTTCATAAATTCGGAGGCGTTGGCCGTTTTAATTCCGCTTTGGTTCTGCTCGAAACCGATCAAGATCCATCGAGGTTTTTACAGACCGATGGATGTTTTGAGGGCCAAATCTCGTTTCTCATCTCTTTAGGAGCAAGTAATTCATATAATTACCACTGGCGGAAAGCAATCAGAATGATCGAGTTTATGTTCATCTTATTGAGAAGGTCTACTCTTGCGCGGTCGTTTAAGGTTATGTGGGGCATTCTCTAGTAATCGCGGTTTAAAGTAATCGTGCAATTGGACTCGCTCGTGTAGCAATCGTTATAAGTTCTAGATCTGACTAAGACCAGCTCTTGTTTCACGTTAATAATAGGACGTTTATGCATTTCGGCAAATCCAAATATGTGCTTTAGCGGAATACAAGAGATATATTTCTTATGTTGTGCGTTTACCGCGTGTTGAGTTTGAAGCGCGGTTTGACCATTTCAATGGTCTTTTATCATCCAGACTGCTAACGCCAAGTTATTGTTTTTGTAACTCGAATACGACGCATACCCTTTAAGCAAGCTTACCACGCCGAGCAATCTACACGAGTTAGTCTTTTGATTGGCTAGTTCATAGCGAATCTCTTCAAACAGAAAGCACGAGAAGTTGTTGACCAGATTAAATTCCTTATTAGGCTCGTCGACTCTAATGTTACCCTCTATGTAAATATAGCTATTTGGGCGTCCGTTATCAAATCTTGATTTAGGATTTGTATGCGTATTTCATCTGACAAGCCGAAAATCTTCGAGCTGAACGGAAGATGCGTGTGCGTTTCATATTTAGCAATCGACTCGCCAAAAAAGAAGCCATCAAAGACGTGAAGTTGAGTACTCATTTTAATTCGTTTTAAATGGCGCGGCCGCGCTTTACTTTTAGTCTGATAGAAGTTAATTGTTTTTCGAGAAATGATAGTTTATCTCGCTTTTTTTTATTCAAACGAGGTGTAGAGGATGAGCATACGTTTGTTTGTGATTGCGTAGACGTTTGCTCTGGGAAGGGCACATTGAATAAATTTCTTCCGCTCACTTAATTATTACTAAACTTTAAGCCAATCTTCCTTGCTCTTTTCGCAATTTCTCGGTTCGGAAATCTATACCTTCACCTCACTGATCAAGACAGTTATTGTAATCTTACCTATAAAATGGGTATTCACCTCTAAATAGGTAGTATTAGCGAGCGTCTTGTTGAATCTAAATGCCGCGCGCCGGAGGCACAGGAATGTCAGTCTCATACAGGGCTCTCACCTATTTGTCGTTTCTATAAGATCCCGTTATTGTGTTGCAATTCAAGTGAATATTCGTATGCTTTAGAGTTTGCAAGTCCAAATCGGCATAATCCTCCACATTAGCTTTGAGAATTTTGGAATTAAAACCCAGTACTTGTCCTATACTTCTGGCTTTCGTAAAATCAAGGATAAATTTACTTCTTATAAACATTGTAGCCTGCTGTTATTCGACAACAAGTAAAAATGGCTATATTAGAATCTTTGTTGATGCTGCCGTTATCTTTGTCGACTTTACTGGGTAAAGCAGGGTATCGTTTGATAAACTCTTTTTGCAAGTAATTTTTATTTCGGTCATTTCATAAGATCTGTGCTTAATCATAATCGTTTCGGTCTTCCTAATCACCAACCATTTATGATGCCTATAATATACGAATCGTTTTCTTTAGTGATGTTACGAATCGAATTGGATCCGTAGAAGCCAATCAATGCCAAACCATGTTTTCGTTACGGATTCACTCGACCGGCGGATATGCGTTTCCACCACCTTTGGCGCTAAATGTAATTGACATTTTTACCAAGTCGGCTTGAGTCCTTTTTAGAATTCCGCGTCAACGTTCGTGTGATTATATAAAAAGTCGTTTACCTGTGATTTCTTGTGTAGACCGTCACGCATGAAAACACCTCTAAAGTACTGCAACTTAGAGGCATATTTTCGCAAGTCTAAGTCAGTTAAGGCGCGAAAAGGTAATTTTACCTGTTTTTGAATGCTCATAAGGCAAGTAAAAAGCGCTGTTTGACTTGTACGGCTTCAGATAAAGTCCGGAGCTTTTCTTAACTATAGCGATAGCTTCCATTATTCTATTATGTCTACCTCCTTCCTCATGAAGCTTTTACGTATCCCTTGTATGACTGCTTTAACAATTCCCGAAGCTCTACCGCTTAATACTCCGAGCGCCGAAAACCCCACAAATAATGGAATTAGTGGTATGATTTCACTCGTTTTACTTAATTGAAGACGTCTGAACCTTTTGTCTTCCGCCAACTTCCTTAATTACAGGTGAAGCGATATTCGGAGTCGTTTTTATTAAACTTTCAACACCTCTACCTTTACACGGACCTTGTCGTATAATCGCAACTCATATCTTGTTAGGTTAGGTTAGGTTGGGTTTAAATTTAACTATTCGTCCATGAAGCTTTGCTTTCTTAATAGAAGTTAGAGTTTCACCGCTGATTTCTCAGTTGAGCGCTTCTTGCAATGATCCTGTCTACGTCGTCGGCTGCAACATCTCACGCCCATACCTAATTTACGTTTCACTTTCATGGCTTCAGCTAAGTAGTTTGCGGCTATTCTTTTGCCTTAAGCAGCTTTGTTAGATTTCATTCCGTTCAAAGCTTTCTCTTGTAGCACCAAGTCTGCCCGGTGACGATCGTTTAAGTCATTGCTATCTGTATACTCAATGTCGTGATATTTACACGCCTTATCGAGTAAATCTACACCGGGGTCTTGTCTCTTTAATCTAGTTTGAAGATTCGTGCCCGGACCGGAATAGCTATATCCGGGAACATGCATGGGTAAGTCAATGGGGAATTTGTTAATTAAACTATTGATCACACCGCGACCGCTTTTAGTCTTTCTAAACTTTAACAATCTTCCCCATGTCGTGTTGCAAATCATTAGGATCTCGTTTTTAATTAATTACGATATTTATAGGATTTAAAAACGGACTCCTACACGTACGTAAACAATCGCAAGTTTTAAACAAAGCGCTCGTTGTAAACTCGCTCTCGAAACGTTTACTCTAACACGCGAGATATTACACCTTCAACGTGTCTTATTCTATCGCGCAATCGCTTTGTGTCTACGGCCATTATTCGCCAACAGTAGTCATTTCTCGCATCTCTAAGCGCTAAATTCCAAGTAATCTTATAAATTTCATTTTGAGTCTCATCGAAGCGAAAAACCTCCACCTTAACCCTTTCTTTGTTCTCAAGTACAAACACCGCGGCTCATTATTTTATATACACGTGCGCGTGAGGTTAACACCTTTTATGACACGATCCGGACTGCGTACATGTTGAAGGTCGCACACTCGCTCTCCGAAACGAGCCCTCTGAAAGTTTAAACATTAATCATTAAAGATTAATCTTTAACCTTTCGTCTTCAAAGATTGATGATGCTACATGTAAGTTTAAAAGTTTATTTTACAATTTAACATAATGCGTACATATATAAAAACATTAGGTTACTTTCACTACATTCTAAAAATTTTGTTATTTTAAGGTTTCTACATACATACATACATACTAATAAGTTATCGATCATTTTATTCTAAAACATTTTATTTCATTATACATATTTACATTCTAAAATTTAATTTCCAAATAGTGTTCTAAAATGTCCACATCTTGCGTTTTATTCTTTGTTTGCACCTAATTTGTTTAATTGTAACGTCCCTGTAGCAACCACAACAGTCACACCAAACCACGACGCATCGTAAATCAACTCGTACAGCTATAATCTTTACATTTACATAGCGAGAAACGCACCATTCCCAAGTTTACGCCGCTTTCTACATAAAATCCATCATGTTAAATAATCCAGATCGTTTTTTATGCTGAAAATTAGTTAAACTAATCACCCTAAAATTACAACCATTAAAAAGTACACGGCGTTTTTTATACATATGTATCTATCCGTCTAAAAACTATGGGAATTCTGTAACATTTAAAAGCATCTTCTGAAAGCTACGTCGATTCTGTAACACTTAAATCACCTGAAAGTTATGGGGATTTTCAGATATCATTTCATTTCAAATTTTAAAAAACAACTGGTTGAAAGCTATGGAGATTCTGTAACATTTAAAATTTAAAAAAAAAATCGTCTTAAAGCTATGGGGATTCTATAAAATTACGCTCGGCTGAAAACTGTGGGGATTCTTTAACGCTAACCATCGTCTGAAAGCTGTGGGGGCATTGTAACTGCTGATTTGTTACAAAACCCCCATAGCTTACCTACTCATTTGTTTTTAAAGAATTCGTTTGAACTCATTATAATAATTTACACAGTATGCTGAGAACTTGTTGCTTTAGTAACAGTTATAATATCAAAAACTATCCCATAATGAGCAAGAATCCTTAACTAAAATAAACTGTAAGTATATTATCAGTTAGCTGTCCTTTAGATTTGGAATGAAGTATGGTAAAATTTGACATCTTTATTTTTTGGAACAACAAAGTTGTCCACAAATTGTGAAATATCTGCAAATAAAATGAAGGAAATCTTATTTTTCAAGTACATTGTTTCAGTTTTAGAGACTTTGTACGTACATTATACACAGAATCAAAAGTTCTTTCGGCTGATTCTGTATTTATTCCGCTATTTCTTTGTAATACTCTTTATTGTCTAATATATATATATATATATATATATATATATATATATAC
>JAHWXV010162464.1:0-14263 GCA_024586415.1 Phrixothrix hirtus
TTTTAATTATTGTTAAACTTAATTATATTTATTATCCTTCTTTTATATAAAGTCTTGACCTGATGATGTAGAATTTAATCTACGAAACCGGTCGTAATTATAAAGAAATTTATTTGAGAAATTTGGACTTTTTTATTTATAACCTATATAAAAAATATAATTATCAAAAATATTTCTTAATAAAATTAAACTATATAAATGCAATAAATGTTTGATTATTTAAATTAATTAACCGACTAATTATTTTAATCAAAATTCGTATCAAAGGTGCGATTCATTATACAATAAATCATGTAAACCGAAATTATGTTGTTTTTAAATTCCCATTGTATATCTACTATCCAGGAATAGAAAAAATGCAATATTTAAAAATGTACGTTAGAGGAGAGCCAAGCAGTCTAATCCAGCATCTATAATTATCAGAGGGCAATTATAAAGCAGCATGGGAAATATTGCAACAGATGTATGAAAATAAAAGGTCGTTATTTTCAAAATTAGTAAATAGAATATTAGAATTATTGTCTCTAGCGGATGAGTTAATTACAAAATTAAAACAAATTTATGATACAACAGTAGAATCTGTGCAAGCATTACAAAATTTAGGAATAAAAAGCGAAGAATGTGAGTCATTAATATCACAAATTATAATGAATAAATGGGATGCAAAGATAAAGAGGATACATGAGCAATCGGTAAGCAACCCAAGGGAAATTCAAACTTTACAAGAAACAATGCAATTTTTGTGGAAAAGGTTTCAAGTATTAGAAGCATCAGTAGGGCAGCAAAAAGGGCAGACATGTGGATATTGCAAGCAAGACATGGCATTGTGGCATGTAAAGAGTATTAGAAGCCTAAGTAGCATAAAAAGAATTATGTGTAAATTGTCTGAACTACAGCAGCTGAATTTTGTGTAACAATTAAGGTAGATGTAGAATTTGTAGGATAAGGCATCATTCGTTAATACACGTAGAAGCATACCAGGTAATAGTACTAATAATAATTTCAGATCAGTACCAATGCACAAAATACATGCGTATTAAGGTCTAGTAAAACAAACAGGAGTAAATACAAGGTGGGAGAAGTCACACACGCAAGTTAAAAATAAGGCATCGACAAATTATGTGCAAGAAGAACAAAAAAATGTGATATTAGCAACGGAATTAGTAAAAGCAGGAACTTATGATGGAAAACAAGAACTCTTAATGGTGTTAATTGATGAAGGATCGCAAGTCGCACTAATAACAGAAAAAGCAGCAGATAGGTTAGGAGTACCAACGCAACCGATAAAAGCAGAGGTAACTGGACTAGGGAATAAAGATGTAAATAAAGTAAGACAGAAAATAAATATAGTGATATACCCAAGGTTTCCAAGTAAAGTCATATTAAAGACAGAGGCATTAATATTACCTAAGCTAACAGGGTCATTACCATAAGACTGTTAAAAGATGAAAAAGAGAAATGGAACAACATTATATTAGTGGATCCAACGTATAACGATCCAAGCCCGATTGATGTGTTATTATGAGCAGAAGTTTATGGAAAAATTGTGGGAGGCATTATACAAGTAGACGAACAAGGGTTACCAGCACAAAAAACAACGTTAGGTTGGATTTTATCAGGGATAATACCAAAGCAGGAAGAAAAAGTCATAGAAGTAAAAAGTATGACAATACAGATAAATGATGTAGCAAGATTTTGGAAATTAGAAGAGTTACTTGAAGAAAAACAAAGAACGGAAAAAGAGGAAGAATGTAAGAAAAATTTTGAAGAAAATTACATAAGAATAGAAAATGGGTAATTTGTAGTTAGAATTCCACGGAAAAAGGATCCAAATCAATTAACGGAATCAAGAAATAAAGCAATAGCAAGGTTGTTACAAACAGAAAAAAAATTCCAAGCAGAAAGGCAGTATGAAAAGCAATACAAAGAATTTATTAAAGAATTTGAACAATTAGGGAATTTGGTAAATATAAAGCAAGTAAATCAAAAGCAAGGATATTACATACCGCACCATGCAGCGCAAGCAGCTAAAAAATTCAGAGTAGTATTTGATGGATCTAGTAAAGCAACAAACGGGGAGAGCATAAATGACATAATGCACACAGGGCCAAGATTACAAGAAGAATTGCTGGACATAATGCTGAGATGGAGGAAGCATAAAATTGCATTCACAGTAGATATATAAAACACGTTTCGCCAGATAAAGTAAAAAAAGAAGATCAAGAGTTTCAAAAGATGATATGGAGAGAAAGTACGACAGAACCATTTGCAGAATACAAGCAAACAACAGTAACATATGGAACAAAAGCAGCACTATATTTGGCAATGAAGGCGTTACAAACTTTATCAAAATAAGAAGAAAGAAGATATCTTAGAGCAGCATAAACAGTGAGACAAGACTTTTATGTTGATGATTTGATTTTAGAGGCGGAGAATGAGCAAGAAGGAGTAAAGCAGCGAAAGGAAATAATGGAATTATTACAAAAAGCAGTAATTATGCTGAGAAAGTGGTCAAGTAATAATCAAGAGGAATGGTTAGTTAAGAAGATGTTGGAGATAAAAGAAGCAATAGGTGATGAACGAATAGAGACAAGAAGATCATTAGGAGTTCAATGTAATCCAGTAAGAGATGAATTTTTATTTATAGTAAAGCAAGGGAAGAATACAAAATGGGCAAAAAGACTGATATTAGCGGATTCAGCAAAATCATTTGATCCGCTAGGATGGTCGGCACCGGTTATTGTAATAGCGAAATTAATAATACAAGAGTTATGGAAGCATGAAATTGAGTGGAATAAAGTAATACCAGAACAAATTGAACAAAAATGGAAAAAATTTAGAACGCAGTTAATGGAATTAGCAGAAATCAGAATACCAAGATGGATCGGTTATACAAAACAAGCAGAAACTGAATTACACGGATTTTGTGATGCATCGGAAAAAGCGTATGAGGCAGCTGTGTATGCAAGAATGAAGAAGAAATATAGAAAATGGAATTTTTGGCACTTAAAACAAAAGTGGAACCAGGTAAACAGAAAAAAACAATACCGCAATTAGAATTATGTGCCGCAATATTAAAAGCCAGATTAGTAGAGAGGAAATCAAGAAGAGGAAATAGCGAAAAGATGTTTAACATTGAATAAATTAATAAGAAGTATAGCTTATTGTAGAAAGATGTAGGGAGAAAACCACAATAAATAATGTATTGACAGTAAAGGAGCTAGAAGAAGTTGTAATAATAATAGTGAAAAATGCACAGACTATTTATTTTCAGGAAGAGAAAGAAAAAATAAACAAATGAGAAAAAGTAAGCAAAGGCAACAAGTTAGCAGAATTAAATCAATTCCTAGATGGAGAAGAAATAATAAGAGTAAGAGGAAGATTAGAGAATTCACAATTAAGTTATAACCAGAAGCACCCGATTGTGGTGCCAAAAAAAGTAATTTGTCAGGACTGATAATCAGAGATGCGCAGGAAATATTGTTACATGGAGGAGTGCAGAATATGATAGCATATGTAAGAAGAAAATATTGGATAATAAATATGAAAACAGTGTGCAAGAAGATAGTAAGGAGCTGTATAAGGTGTCATAGATATAGGCATCAAGTATCGCAACAAATTATCAAGAGCAAGGGTTACCGGGTCATTACCATTTACACACACAGGAGTTAATTACGACGGACCAATTTACATAAAAGCAACAAAAGGAAGAGAAGTCAAGTCGTATAAAGGATATATAGTACTTTTCGTGTGCATGCCAACGAAAGCATTGCACATAGAGGTGGTAAGTGACATGGCAGCGGAAGCGTTTTAGCGGCGTATCAGAGATTGGTGACTAGAAGAGGAAGATGTTCACACATGTACAGAGATAATGGGACAACGTTTGCGGGAGCAAACAGGAAGTTTAAAGAAGAAGTACGAAGAGCAGTGAAAGATAAAAAGGTACAGGAGTTATTACTGACAAAAGAAACGCAGTGGAATTTCATTCCACGATCAGTGCCACATTTGGAGGTTTATGGAAAGCAGGAGTGAAGTCGGTGAAGCAGCATCTGAAGAAAATAATTGGAGATACGATAGTCACGCATGAAGAATTAAGTACACCAACACAAAATATTGAAGCATTTTTGAATTCGAGACCATTATGGGCAATGAGTGAAGACATAAATGATGAAACGGCACTAACATCGGGACATTCTTTGATTGGAAGAGAATTAGTCATACCGCCAGTTCCAATAACAACACATATTGATGGGAAGTTGACAATAAGACGGAGAGAGTTGAAAAAAAGAAAGAGAACATTTTGGCAAATGTTGTCCAAGGATTATTTGCATAATCTTCAGCAAAGGGAAAAATGGAAAAATACAAAACAAAATTTAAAAGTAGGGACTTAATATTAATGAACGAAAATAACGTATCATCAACACAATGGCTATTAGGAAGGATGAAGGAAGTTTTTCCTGATGAAAATGGAGTAATAAGAGTAGCATCAGTGACGACAAAAGGGAAGATATATAAAAGACCAATAATGAAACTTATACTATTGCCATGTAATGAAGAGGAAATGCAAGGGAATAAGAGGAAATGCGAGAAAGAAAGGAGTGAAAAGGGAATAAAAAAAATGACATTGGCGATAATGTGCCTACTGTTATCAATACAAGGAGGATTAAGCAAGTTCTTAGTACAATATCCAAAGTCAGGGTATTATTTTGAAGAATTAGGAGATACGAGAATTGAGAGAATACAAATAAAAGAAACGATTTAAGACAAGGAAGCAAGGCAGTGTAGGAAACAAGACAATTATGTAGGAGAACAAAAGATTTAGATGAAGAAATACATTGCCAAACATTAATAAATCACTTGCAATTACAAAATCAAACGTCATATTGGACGGTAGAAGAGTTATTAAGAAGTGAAGTAAAAAGACAGAAACTAGGATTGTTAGGAACATTTTTAACAGCAGTTTTTGAAGTAAATGAGAAAGTATATGAGGATATTGAAAAGTTAAACCATAACCAACAAGAAATGGCAAAGAGAGCTAATCAACAATCGAAATTTATGATTTGAAGTATTCAGAATATGGAAAAAAAGGAGAAATAAAAGAAAAACTAAGGCAGTTTAAAGTCAAGGTCAATCAAAGATAGAAGCAGTAAATAGGATGGAAAAATAGTATAAGGCAGTTGATGAAAACAAGTTGAGCATAAAGATGTTGGAAACGTATCAAATAGCAACAACTATTTGGAAGACTTGAATGAAAATTGTAGGAGTATTTTGAGCATTCAGTTGGGACATGGAAAAATATATGATGTAATAACACCAAAATAATTGTACAAAACGATAGGAGAAGCTAATACCAAGTTACCGACAAATATGGAAATATTACCAAGACCAATACAAAGACTAAAAGTGAAAGAACCGGCGGACGAAATAATAGTAAATGGATATTTTGCGATTGGCGAGATAAAAGATTATGAAATAATAGAGATAACAGCGATACCGTTTAGAAATACAGATGGAAGCTTTTCGTATATGGAGATAAAGGAGGAAGTCATAGCAGTGAATTATGACTTGCAAGAATATTTCAAGGTTGAATGGAATAAAGTAGACAGAAAGATAAAGATAGCAAAAACAAAGTTTTTATGTACACTGGAAGCAATAAACAATATGGAGAACAATTCAAATTGTGAGATTGATCATATATTTCACAGAAAAGAAGAGTCGGAATGTAGAATGAATCAAATAAAAATAACAGTTGATATGAAAAATGTATGAAGATAATAAATGGCTATTTATAGCACCGAATAATGTGTGAGTGGATGTGATCTGTTCTGGGAATCAGAAGCATATAACACTAGATGTTATAGGACTTATAAAAATAATTCAAAACTGTGTCATACAGTACAAAATCAACGCCAAGGTTGTTGCAGTATATGCAAGGTCAGTAAACTTGAACTTAGTAAATAAATACGAACAAAAGCTGACCAAGTTGTTTGAAATAAAACCGATAAGCAAATTACAATTTATGGATGCGAATAGTTTTCAACAAGAAAGGACAGACGTGGACAAACCAATGTTAAAGCAAATTCACAAGCATGCAGCGGGAATTGGTGGAATTGTTGCTGTAATGGAAGGCAGTAATATGGAGGTGTAACAAATGGAAAAAGAAAAGGAAGTCATAGAGAGTAGAGCAATTCGAGATGACACCATTGAGATCAACTACGAGTAACACAGAACCCAGAGGTGGACAACAGCAGGAATATCAAATAAAAATGGAGGAGCACACGACTGTAGAGTAATAATATTAAGGAAACACCATGTCAATTTATAAATTAAGCCTAATTTAAGAAGGTGGCAGTATGTCTGAAATACTTTAAAATAATTAAGGAAATACCAGTAAAATGAGAAATTAAAATTAGGATTATTTAAAAGTATTTCGAACAAAATTAAATGTAGGTAAAATTATTACATAAAAATCTATGTTAACATAATTACAGTTAAGAAATGTTTAGTCATAGGAAATATAAGGTTACGGAACTTGCTGGCTAACAAGTTCAGCAAGATAGCGGATTACAACAATAATAAATTATTTAAGAAATCCACGATAATCTTCATAAGGCAGAAACGTAAGATAAAAAGAACTAGAGATAAACATAGAGGAAATTTCCGGCATTAGTTTAAGAAAAAATTGAACTTTGGTTGATTGTAAACATAAAAATTATAAGTGGGTTTGAAAATTATTGGTAACAGTGTTGAAAGAACTGAACGAAGCTAAACAAGTAGATCTAGGTTATAGAATTCTATAAAGGTTAAGGTTTTTGTTTTTAATAAACATTCTGTTAAATGGTTCATAGCTGTTTAAATCTGAATCATGCTGATCACTTTAATTAACGTCTTGATGGTTGGCACATCCCCAATTTCCAAACCATAAATAAATTTGTTCTTGAGGCTGAGAACAAGTTGGGGATGATTTATTGATGTGCATAAGATGACAAAAAATTGTTACTCCCACGCACATACTTTCTTAGGTTCTCTTGTTTTTGAGAGGCACCTAAATCCAGCTCTTCAACGCAATTACTGTTAAAGAGCATTCATAAGGGAATGTTAAGAACAATACCAGGTTTGACATTCTACAAATATTGTAATTGTTAGGTGCGAAAAATGCAAAACTTACACTTTTTTCTTAGTATTGATTTTTTAGGAAAACTAGTTAAAGAAAGGGTACAGATATGTGATATCAAAATAAAGGCAAATAAATACTCTGTTGATTTTTTTCATAAAATATAGAGCGTTCCATTTAAAAAATGTGCGATAAATTGATTTTAAGATGATGATCGTGAAAACGAAGTTTTAAACACTCTTATATGTACACATTTAGTGCTAGCGGTAAGTAGAATGAACCTAGCTCAGAAGTTTGCAACTTTTTATGAAAAACTAATGAAGGATAAGGTAGATACTGTAATTTAAATGAACACGTGATAATAACGAAAATTTGATATAAAAAATCACATCTTGGCAATGCCGCATTAGATTGAACAAATAATTTGGAGATGAACAGATTTTCCACGGTGCCTTCATTTGTGATAAAAAATATTGGGTATTCCATTTCAAAAAAGTATCCTTTTATTCGCCACATATTTATGACGCATACTGTACATGGGAAACTAATTTTAGATTGTGCCTAATGAACCTCATTATTATTCCCTGAACTAGATTTTTCCTTTAAGTACATATAAAGTTCTAACCAAGGAAAGGGCCACTAATTGAACACCCTGTATATATTTAATCATTCACGTCCTTAACATAGCTGTGGCATGCGTCATGGCCCAGATATTTAAAATATGATACTTGTACAATCAGTTGCTTGTCGATGACTATCTTCGATATGATAGAGTATTTATTGTGCAAATACATAACTTTCGTTTTATATAATAAAATTTTGAGTTTGCATTGTATGTAGATGTGTGATTCATCAAATAATAATGTGTTATAATTATTTTACCGAGAGAGTAGGGATTAGTACAACTAATTATAATGGTTGGCCTCGTTTGGTGTAGCGGTTGGCATATTTACTTCTGCCCCTAAAGGACGCAGGTTCATATCTTTAAAAATATGACGTCCTCTTACTCCAAGATCGGGCAAAATTTTAGGAATGGCGAAATAACTATAGCAGCTGAAGCTACAAGGGTCAAGGAAAATTGTGCATCCTGAAATCTTAGTCGCAAAATGTTAATAAAAGTTGGACATGCGCTACCTCAGATAACTCCCTAATATTAGGGAGTTCAATCTCTTTTTCTTTTCGCATTCGTTTTAATTGTATCTTTTTCCTAGTATAAACATTTAATTACGAGTACATTTGTGGTATTACATCGATCGTATATTTTGTCACGAGCGGATAAAAGTTAAATTAGCTTAGAATAAAATGTTTTCCGAACAGCGTTTTCAACCAATCAGAAGATTATTTTACACAGTTCTGATTTTGTTGATTTAGTGGTTTTTAACTATACTTTGTGTGAAATTAATATTGCAATTAGTTTTCCTAAAGTTGCCCTCTTCGATCGCATAACTTTAACATCAAAATGAGGCAGGTAGTCTAATAACTATATTATAAAATATTTTACTGGCGTCCATGTCTAGGGCGTTAATTTTACTAATCTCGTTAATCTCAAAATTAAATATCACTAACTTTTACCAATGCTGCGTAAAAAATAAAATTCTATTACAATGTTGTTAAAAGCAATTTTTAGGTAATTCTTTTTAAAATTATTTAATATAATACTGTTAAATTCAATTAATAAAATTCAATTGAATGTTTTTTGCTTTTAATGATATGAATATTTGGTTCGTTATGGATGCTACTAACCCGATCGGCAATGAAGCTGCCATTCAGATAGAAATTCAATTTCTAGAAGCGCTGTTTCGGACGAAAATATGTAGATAATTTATTATCATAATCAGAGGCAATGAAAAATGTAACTAATATGTAAGAGAGACAAAAGGACATGTAAGATAATTGATATCAAGTAGGTACTACACATTAAGTAAACGTGTAATAATACAACAATGCCACCTTTTACAGGTAAAAATTATATTTATCTATGGTCCCATTTAATTATCTATAATTTGAAATTTATGTAATCTTGAATAAAGCAAAATTGCGCTGATATCGCGTTTAATTGTACTTTTATGTGAACATAAATGTGAACATAATATGAATAACGTACGTTATATAAAATCAAACAAAACATCAAAAAACTTTTATATACGAAGGGTTTAAGTTTCGTAATTCTACCCTTTATAGTATATTGAATTTTTAAATAGACCGCCTATATAATGGCTGTGTCCCTTGTTCTTGTGACAAGTCCTACAAAGCTATTATATAAATGTCAATGTTCTCTTTTTAAGAATAAGCACTTATGCTTAAATTTCCTCATATAAATTAGGCATTCAATAGTTTCACATAAATCGTTTTGGGGAATATGTGTATCTATAACCTATTTTTGATTTCATTAAAAATAATTTAAAAATTTGTGTGCTATCAAATTTTTAAAATCTTTATATTTTATACATTGTTTCCTGATGCAAACATTAGCTTGTAACCTGAATTTTAATTTTAATTAATCTTATTTTAAATATTAACTATGCATTTTA
Organism: Phrixothrix hirtus; assembly: GCA_024586415.1. Classification (NCBI taxonomy): domain Eukaryota; kingdom Metazoa; phylum Arthropoda; class Insecta; order Coleoptera; family Phengodidae; genus Phrixothrix; species Phrixothrix hirtus. The sequence continues at coordinate 9,646 of JAHWXV010162464.1, forward strand.
TAAATTATGCAATTATTCTTTTATTTACCATTATGTCTACTTTCAACTTTATACTAATTTTAAGTGTTTACCATGTTTAAGTTTAAACAAGCTAAATACCAACATCTATTAAGTTCAAATTAATTACTATACTTTTATCAAACATTTTAATATATGCTAAAGTCATTTCCTGATTAAAACATCACATAAATTACTTAAATATTTTAATACTCTAAGCCTGGCTGCTATAACTGATAATTATTAATACAGGGATGCTCAAAATGATCGTTCAGATTTCGTTGTTCTGCTTTGGATAGCATTAAAGCTACATAGCTAAGTACAGGAGCTACGATAGTTTTTTTGTAATTCTCGTCAATCAGTAGTTACGCGTTCGCCACTCAGAGGGCACGTTTTGAAAATTCGATTAAAATCGACCCGTTAACATTTCCCACTAATATTTTTGCACGAAATTCGAGAAGAATCCGAACAATTCTATTCGAATTGGTATACCCGATAGGCAGGTAGACCGATTTTTCACTTTAAGCAAAATTAGATAAGTTATATATAAAAATGCATTGCGATGACTATAAATTTTTAAAAAAATTCTATTAGCGAGGCTAGAAAACGTACGCAATATAGAGACCGTGCTAAAGACGAAAAGAAACATGGGTTGCAAAACAAAATATAACGAACGTTTCTCTAAAATCAACACTTTATTGTTGCGTGGATCATTTTAATGTAATAGCGACTAATTGTTTCTAATTTATATAAATTTAATAATTTCATTGCTATTATTGCTAAAGGAAGACATGGAAAATTTTTACGAGTATACATTCTCTCGGTAAAACAAGAATACGTATGAAACCCGATGTTCTATCTCATATATTCAGATAACAATCTGATAAACAAATTACTACAAAAACTTCTCTTTTTATTTGTACGTAACCGAAAGCTGAATCTCCGTAGTTTTTCTCCTCTTTTGCTGTAATATCTACATATTTTAATAGCGAAATTTTAACGCGCTATTGTCATATTTTACAACATTTAATGAAATAAAACAATCTAAGCATAATATTTCTCATTTTTATATATACTCGTATGATGCATAATCGGATGCCCATTACGTTCTACAGGTGTGAGTAATCCCGGAATTTGTATATATGGCAGACGTGTCTATTTTTGTAAGTTAATCTGTTGATAAGTAAAGAATTTAGGGGGTAATGTGAGGGGTAAATTATTTTACATACAACACGTAAACTGGCAATAGCCTTTGGTAGGCCCAATATATTTAGTCAACATTGCAAAGCCCTTTTGTATGTGGCATATAGATTGTATACATTATACGAGTCCCTTGCTGCATTGCCACACACTCGCAATATTTTTACTTCACTAGTTATCAAATTACTTATTTAACATTCAAATTTACGTTTATTTTAACTTTCTGGTCCATTGCGTTTAAAAAGCAATTGAAAAAACACATTCAATTAAATAAACATAAAACTGTGTGATAATATAGATCAAATAATTTTCAGTCAGCATTGTTCCTAATTTTCTGCAAAAATAAATTCACTATTATTAGAAATAGAATTATACTTGCTAGAAAAATAAATAACTTGATTCACACCAAATTATAGCTAATCTATCATGCATATTATTCGTTGAAACACACATAAGAAATAAAAAAGTGACAATTCTAAGTGGACACTTTCTTTGAGAGCTGTCAAAAACACATATTCTATTATATTTATGGTTTAGCAATTTAAATAATTTTAATTCTTTTATGTGCTTCTAGAAATTGATACCCTAAACGGTAGTTGTTGTTTCTTTTATTTTGGATCCATACTATTACTTTATTTCTTCCTGCCCACAAATTTAGAAATAAAATTAGCACTTAAAATTCACATCTTACTTGTCTAAAACATAGAGTACACATTAATTTAGAAATTGCATTTTAATTTAAGCACATTTACAGAACCTCAATAGTCAATAAAGATCTTTCGATGAAAACAATTTTATTGCGGCGAAAAATCACTACAAACTACAAAACTACTGGAGGCGCTTTTTTGGCTATTCCAAAGTACTTTGAAAATATTTAGTGCGGCACACTCAAACTGCATGGTTCAGGAGGTTTTTCAATGAAAGCAATTTTGTTACGTCAGAAGTTTTGTTACAAACAACAAAATCACTAGAGAGGCGCTTTTTTGACTTTTTCGAAGTACCGTGTCAATTTTCAGTGTCATAAACTCAAACTGGCTTGGTTCTAGAAGTTATTTGATGAAAGCAATTCTCTTACGTCGGAAAGTCTAGTACAAATCACAAAATCACTAGAGAGGCGCCTTTTTGGATTTTTCAAAGTACTGTGCCAATTTTCACCGTCGTAAACTGAAACATCTCGATTTTAGATGTTTTCGATGAAAGCAATTCTATATCCCCAGTAGGTCTGTTCAAACCGACAAGATCATTAGAAAGGCAGGCGCTCTTTGCGTTATTCTAAATGCCGTACCAGTTGTTAGCGTCATAATTTCAAACAGTTCGATTCTGGATGTTTTTCTATGAAAGCAATTTTGTAGCGTCGGAAAGTCTGTTACAAACCACAAAATCATTATAGAAGCGCTGTTTGGCCTATACAAACCTTTAGTTCTCGAAATATTTTCGATAAAAGTAATATTTTTGCATCGGAAAGTCTAGTACAAACCACAAAATTACTAGAGCGGCCCTTTTCGTGCTATTTCAAAGTGCTATGACAATTGTTAGCATCAGAATTTTGTAGCTTCGGAAAGTCTGTTACAAATCACAAATTTTTGCTCGTTCAAAGTAGTGTGCCAATTTTTAACGTCGTTAACTGAAATAGCTGGTTTTTTAGATGTTCTTCAATGAAAGCAACTATAGACTCGGAAAGTCTATTCCAAACTACAAGATCATCAGAGAGGCACTTTTTGGGCTATTCCAAAGAGCTTTGAAAATATTTAGCGCCGCACATTCTAACTGCTTGGTTCTAGAAGTTTTTCGACGTAAGAAATTTTCTGTGTCGGAAAGTTTGTTACAAACCATAAAATTACTAGAGAGGCGCCTTTTGGGCTACTCTAAAGTACTTCGAAAATATTTAGCGTCGCAAATTCAAACTGCTCGGTTCGGAGGTTTTCAATATGTTGGTGTGTTTCTTGAATTCACTTTTTTGTCCATTTAATTTTCCCAATTTCATTGCTTATTCTAATCGTATAATTTATGGAAGTATTTATTAATTCAAACACTAATTGAACTGGATTTTATGAATTTTCAGTTCTAAAAATTTGCAACATTTTTAGTATATTTTAAAAAGCGGCTCTGTAGTGGGTTGTTGGTTGTGTCAAACTTTTTGGTCCAAGGAAATATTGCTAAATCGATTTCTTATGGAAATGTTCCTAGAACCGGGCAGTTTGAACTTTCAGTGTTGAAAATTTGGGGAGTACCAAATAATAGCCTGAAAATAAATTTATTCTATAAGTGGTTGCAAGACTTCAAAGTAAAGTGTAGCTACCATGTAAAAAACAAAAATAGTAGATTATATTTTTGCTAAATCGTGTAAACTAACTAAACAATTTCTAACTTGTTCCCCTTAAATGGCGACCTTCGACTTATTTAACTGAAGCGGTAAATTTTGTTATTTTTTGGGATTCTTGTACATCGTTTGCTTTTCTTTGGCAGGCGGAATAGATAAATAATAGTATGGAATTATTTTTTAAAAATTAGCGGATCAAAATTTTTTAGCTTGAAAATCGTTAATCGTCTGATGAACTATCTTCCAATTAATTTTAACCCCCGTTCTTTTTGAATTTACAATGCACAACTTAATAACTAGAACGATATTGAGGAAGCTTTATATAATGTTACTACTGCAAGTTAACATACGCAAGTATGTCACGAAAATCCAATTCACCCCCTGAAACCCCCTAGTATATTAATTCACTTCAATGGAATTTTATTATTTGTTGTCAAATCGAAATATGGGATGCTCTTAAATATGTAGCATAGTCTATTTCGATAAGCTACTCTACTCAACCGCGAAATTGAATTGTTTCAGCTACTGAAAGAGATTCCCCAATTCTATAATTTATTAGGTTAATTAATATAGAATATACATGATAATGTTAAATGATAATGGTATAGACCATATTAGGAGAGTTGACTAATTTAAAATTCCCCGCAACTGACTAATTTGATAAAAATTTAAGGTTTTATGAGCATATCCTAAACAAGGTCGTTAAAATATATAAACATGATTGCCAAATTTCGGGCTTTATATAGTGCATGATACATAACGGGTCTCGCAACATCGATAATACTTATTAATACACTATCTAGAGTATATATAAATCGATACGCTCACGATCTACACAAAAGTGCTAATAACTAAACATGTATGTTTGGCAATATATACCGTTCTTATGAAGCCCAAGTAAAATTTTGTATTTTTATCAGTTCAGACGTTTTACATTCAAAGAACACTATATACACGTAAACTTTTACGAAGCCCGATATCGAGCTTATATACAGGGTGTGATTTAAGTACGTGGCCAAACTTCAGGAGGTGATTCTTTGAGTAATTCTAAGATGAAAAGTTCATATAAACATAGGTCCAGAAATGCTTCATTTTCAAGAT